>JANZLH020303645.1:0-26614 GCA_026770325.2 Erythroxylum fimbriatum
TACACAGTACTGTATAGAGTTTATAAATAGATACATGTACTTTAACTTCATATACCAAAATATAAAAATTCATATATATCTTCTCTTCCGTGGCTACTCATTTGAAAGGTGTAAAAAAGTCAACGCTAACTGATGAGATGAGAAAAGTATTATGTGAGTATAAGAATCAGCATCCCTCTTCAATTCAAAAAGATTTGCAACAGTAGATTCAACAAAAGTTTGATCTCTCTATTAGTCAATCAACAATATCAAATACTCTTGAAAGGTCAGCAGAGTATTTGTCAAAAGAGATAATAAATAGCAATGTTAAAAGACACAAATCAGCAAAATATCCTGAATTAGAAAAGGTATTGTATGAGTGGTTTCTTCAATATCAAGAAAAAGTGAACATGAATGGAGAAATGATTCAAACTAAAGTAAGAGAGTTTCTACAGAAGATGTATGGTGATGCAAATCTAGAATTTAACTTCTCAAGTGGTTGGCTAGAACGATTCAAGGCGAGACATGGGATTAAGTCTTATAGAAGGTTTGGTGAAAGCGGTTCAGTTGTCATGGAGAATATTAAAGAAGCTGTACCTAAAATTCGAGCTAAATTGGACCAATTTCATTGGAGGGATATCTATAACATGGATGAAACAAACTTATTTTATCGTTTGCAAGCAGATCATTCAATAGCTATAAAGCAATTAGAAGGACGGAAAAAGGACAAGGAAAGACTTACTGTTACTGTTTGTTGCAATGGGGATGGTTCAGATAAAGTACCTCTTTGGATTATTGGTAAGTATGCTAATTCTAGATGCTTTAAAAATTTGAATATTGACAATCTTAATTGTCATTATCGAGCCAACAAGAAAGAATAGATGACTGGATTACTCTTTTAAGAATGTGTTTGTTGAATTGATGATAGAATGACAGGTAGAAAAGTGATGCTTATAGTGGACAATTGCCCAGCCCATCCCAAGGTTATTGAAGGCTTGAGAAATGTTGAATTGTTCATTTTGCCTCTAAATACAATATAAAAAATTCAACCATGTGATGCTGGAATTATTCGATCACTTAAGATTTATTATCGACGTAATTTTTATTCTAGCATCTTGGAAGGATATGAGATAGGAGCAATAAATTCTGAAAAAATTAATGTCCTGTATGCTATCTATTTTATTAATGCTGCTTGGAATATTGATGTGAAGGCCACAACTATTGTAAATTGTTTTTGACATTGCAAAATTCGATCCGAGGAAGGTATGCTTCTAGAAGAAGAAACTAGTGATGTCAAAAGCATTCAAAAATTAGAGGAAGTTATTTCCAATTTACATTATAGAAATGCCATGAATGTAGAGCAGATTTCGAATTATCCTAATGAAAATAAAGCTTTAATGGAATCGCCTATGGACGAAGAAATTATTCAAGGAGTAATGGGTATGAAAGATGATGACAATCAAGATCCAGATGATATTAACACCATACCACATGTTTCTTCAAAAGAAGCTTTTCTTGCTGTAGGGACTTTGAGAAGAATGTGTCGAATGTTGTTTATGCCCTCCAAAAAGTTAAAGATGAAATTGAATTCAGTTCGCATGAAAAGAAGAATCAATTGACTATAGATACATATTTTAGGAAAGCATAAAATTTGAAATAAAAATTATTTAGGAAGTGCTTTATTTTATGAATTACATATGTAATTTTCATACTTATTTAATGAATTATTATTTTATATTTTCAGTGGGCCTCTAGGAATTTTTTAAAAATTATTATCTTATGCATTTAGCGAGGTTATTATTTTATCCCATTGGCCCAAGTCGGGATCGGAGAAAATTATTATTTAATCGAGATTATTAATTTATCGAATATTCATTTATCGAGATTTTACTGTAAGATACTCTAGTGCCTCTAATTACTCCTAGTTTTAAAGACCCATCATGATGGAGAACTCTGTATAGCTCATCTGGTACATCTCCTCCATCATTCGGAACTGGATTGTACTCAGATGATCCCCGTCATAGTATCCTTTCTCCATGAAGAATGTGGAGAGGACCTACAATGTGAGTTCCCGATACGAAAGTTCCATGATGTCAAAAAATTGGGACCAACGCCAATGTCCATAAGCTCTTCAACTTCTTAGGATAAGCCAACCTACTCCAATTCCTTCTAGTTGATGTATTTGCTTACTCCAAACTTCTTGTCCTTCAACCACTGATATTGTTCCTCTTGGGCCCTGACATCTACTCTGTGTGTTGAACTATAGTGGAGGATCCTTCGTTTCATTGCCTCTTCCTTGGACTCTCCTTTTCACGCTCTGATCTTGTCATTATGCCTATAACTTTGAATAAGTGTGATAAAACTGACATATAATTTACTAACAGTATGCTTTTTTCCCACATTTAAAGTCCATTATACTCACTAAATTATTAATTGTGAAAAACAAACTAACTATAAAAAATTAAACGAACACATATAAATAAATTAACAATTAATCAAATTTAATTAGAAAAACTAATTAATCTCAAAATTAAAATTAGAAATCTTATAATTGACAAATTAAGCTAACTTAATTGATTAATTACAAATTCAACCCTAGGATTGAAATTGAAAACCCTAACTTTGTAATTACGCAAAATTGACGAAATTGAACATTAAATTTGTGAAATTAAACACAAACCCAATCTTCAATTAACATAAAAAAAACAACCAATTAACAGTAATTTCACAAAAATAAAACAATTTAACAATTAGTGAGCTATAATCGCAGAATTACATAATTCTGGTTGAATTTTCACCCAATTCACATACAATTAATCGAATTGAATCATTAAAACATTTAGGCAATGATTAAATTCAACTATTAAACTACACTTGAGCATAAAATCACAAAAAAATCTCCAAAAATCCCAAAACTATGGTATTGGCATTTTTTATTGAAAAATCTACAAATAACGCAAAACACCAAATAAATCATGCATAAACAAGTTAAAGTAGCAAGAAAACTTACTTAGGTGTCACTAACTTGGCTGAAAAATGCAAAAATTAGTTTGGGAGAGTTGGAGGGCGATGATGAGAGTGAGTGAGGGAAGAGCAAAAGTAGGAAAGATGAAGGAACTAAGGCATTTTAATGTTTACCGTAGACTTACACAGTTTGATATACGACTATGTATCAAACCGTGTAAGTGACACTTGCATGTTTAAAAAGCATCCAACTCTTTGCAAACGTGTGCAACTTCAATAATATATGAATAAACTTAAAAATTTTGCACTTTAGAGTTATAAACCTTTAACATACATACCCTAACATCGTAATCATGCATGATCTTAAGAAGATGCTTAATGTTCTAATCCCAACGCACATAAAAACTTGAATAAATCCTAGTCTAACATGGAAATAAGAATGAAATGACATAGAATTTAAAATAAACGTAAAATAATTCATGGGTTGCCTCCCATATAGCGTTTGTTTAATATCGCCAGCTCGACGTACCCTGCATGTTTATCCTTATCATGGGTCTATGATCATTGACTTAATTCCCCTTGTTTCTCTACATAAGGGATTCGTAACCTATAAGTAAGCCACATTTTGCAAGATAATAGTAAGGACATAATTTATTAAATTAATAAATCCAATTGCATGCATTAATGCCCTTTTCAGTGATAAATTGTTAATAAAATAAAGGATAATGAAACTCCCTGAATCTTTGGTTGAGGTAAGCATTTTGTCTTGGAGGAAGCGAAAACCCTCTATACTTAAGGTAGTTACCAATGTCTCATTAGTAGTTTCCTTATTTGGTTCCTCTGCTAATTCTTCCTTAACCACCTCTATCCACTCTTCTTTAAATACTATCTCTACTTCCTCTTTTTAGATAGAGGTTTCTTCTTCTTCTTCTGGAAGCTTATTTCCACTCTTACAGGTGATTGCCATTTCATGTTCTTTATGATCTGTTTCAATAGTACTAAACAAACTCCCTAACATCTCATCAGATATTATCTTTGTTAACTGGTTGATTTGATTCACCATATTTTGTATGTGAGCCTCTGTTTCCTGATGCCTTATGATTGATTCTTAAATAAAATCAGCCATCCTATCTTCCAGAGTTGGCTCCTTTATTTGAGGTTCTTGGTACTGTAAATATTCAGTTGGAGCGTAATCATTTCATCTATATGTATAAGAGTTGCTCTATTCTGAATTATAACTATTCTCGTATGGTGCACTATGAGCTTGATTATACATGCTCGGTTGCTCCAACATATAATTCGATGCTCAACATTCATGATTGTAATGATTACTCCTAAAAATGTCACAACACGGTATAGACATTAGTTGAGCTTCTAAAAACATATCAAAAATCCTCTCATTCATATATGATGATGTATATATTACAAAGACACATCGTAACTTCCATAAGAGTACCGTCTGCTTCATCCTTCCATTGTCAATTTTAGTGATGATGTTATATTTCAATCCCTAAAATAAACCAAAAACACACTCTCAAAGTAGAGAAGTCCAAAAGATAATTAAATGAATAAGCCAAGAATAAAATAAGATACAATAAAATACAATAAATACAAAAGATAATGACTAGAGTAATAGAATTTAGGTTGTCCTAATATCAATGTTCCCAATAAGGGCACCAAAAACTTGATTGACTTATTTTAATCGTCAATTTTGAATTAATCGTAAGTGCACGGCATAGTTGTAGCTAGTATCGGCAAGTATAGATCGATCCTAAGAAGATAGTGATTACTAGCAATTACCTTTCTTTAGTATCTAGTCTAAGGATTAATTTTAGATTTTAATAAAGAAAATTAAAACTTAAACAATTAAAATAAAGTAGATAGCAATATCGAACATAAAGACGAAAGAAGTCATTTAGAAAATAATCAACATCAGGAATTAGTTTTTAGGTCATGAATCCTCCTAAAACCCTTAAATAATTGACCTTTTATTATGCAATTGTTTTATTGACTATTGGATAGTAAAAATTCCTATCATAGGCTAATAACTCACCTGAGACTACTAACAACTAATCTTAGAATTATCAACCGATATTAATTAAGTTAAAGGTACTAAGATTGCTTTACCTATTTGTGAATTTCACTATTAGGCTTAACCCTAATCCAAAGGATTTATGTCAACCTATCTCTAGGTTTACAATCAACTCTTTTCAATTACGGTAGATTTATTCATACATAAGATTTCTCAATCTTTAAGTTATGAAATCAAATTGTGTACTCATATTCCAGATCTATTAGAACATACATTAAACACATAATTGAATCACAATAGATCAATCAAAACAATTGCATTAGATAAAAGAATCAAAAAATCTTATAGCATAAACTAGGGTTCATCTCACCTAGACACTAAAGATTTTTAGTTACAAATAATAGAAAATGAAATCAAACATAAACTAGAAGAAAAAAGAATAGAAATCAAAGAGTTCATAATTGTTAAATCTCCTTTTTCTCTTTTATCGAATGTTCTTGTAAGTTTAAGGTTGATGTAATCTATTGGATCTTTTGATGATTTCTTCATGTTCTGTACTTATGTGGATCAATATCATCCCTTATGGACATTTTCCACGTCTGAAATGGTCTCTAAAAGTCTGCTCTTCTTATTTGCCTCTGCCCACATCCTTTTATAGCAAAATTTAAGGGTTTTTGAGACGTACACGGTCTGATACACAGTTGTATAAATGGCCGTGTAAGTCACTCAAAATGTGTAAAGTCACAATTTTAAGTATTTTTAGAGATACACGGTTTGATACACAGTCATTTATCAGGCCACGTATCTCCAAAAATACTTAAAATAGTGACATTACACATTTTGAGAGACTTACACAGCCACATGCATGATCGTGTATCTCCTAATTGCTTCAAATCTTCATTTTATGCCACGATTTCACCAAAATTCCTCTCCTTTTGGTCCATAAAGGGAATTATAACGTATAAGTGCACTTAGATCAACTTAGGTACCAAATATATAACAAAATGACGAAATATCAATCAAATATATCAAATAGGGGTGTATAACCTATAAATACTGTGTATCTCCAAAAATACTTAAAATCATGACTTTACATATTTTAAGAGGTTTACACAGCCATTTATCTTCTAATTGCTTCAAATCTTCATCTTACGGCATGATTTCATGAAAATTCCTCTCCTTTTGGTCCATAAAAGGCAATTATAACCTATAAATGCACTTGGATTAACTTAAATACCAAATATATAACAAAATGATAAAATATCTAGCAAAATACATCAAATATGGGCGTATAAATATAGTGAAATATGCATCTATCAATTTAATACACATTCTTTATTTTTGATCTTCCTCTTTTATGGAAAAATATTTTAACTCCATATGTTTAGCAACTCTAGAGTACTTGTCATTCTTAAAGAAGAAAACTGTTGTAGAATTATCACAATAAACTTTTAGCTGTCTAGTAATGGTGTTGAGAACCCCAAGCTATAAAATAAAGTTTTGTGGCCATAAGACATGAATTGTAGCCTCAAAACAAGCTACAAATTATGCTTCTAAAGTGGATGAGACAATGGCATATTGTATAACACTTTTCCATGAAATTGCTCCTTTTGGTAGTAGAAACAAATAGCCAAACATTGATGTTCTACTATTAATGCGTGCAGTAAAAGTTGAATCCGAACATCCAATCACTTCTAATAAATTTGATCTTCTATATATGAGCATATAGTTCTTTGTTCCTTGAAGATACCTTAAAACTTTCTTTGCAGCTATCCAATGGTCTATACTAATGTTACTTTGATATTTTCCTAGCATTCCAATTGTAAAGCTAATATTGGGTCTTGTGCATGTTTGTAAATACATCAAACTGCTAACAAGAGAAAAATATAGAATAGATTCCATTTGTTTATGTTCCATATGATTCTTTGGAGATTGCATGAGAATAAATTCATCTCCTTTTTTATATCGGGACAACCCTATTAAACGTTTGTTTATATTAAATTTATCAAGAATTCTTTCGATATAGTATGTCTGAGATAACCCTGCCAGTCCTTATGATCTATTTTATGATCACATAGGATGCCTCCCCTATATATTTTATTTCAAAATTCTTAGAGCGAAAATCTTTAGTCTTACACAATATGTCTAAATCATTAGCAGCAAGTAAAATATCATCAATATATAAAACTAAAAATATAAACTTACTCCCATTAATATTTCGGTATAGACAACGATCAACAATATTTTCTTGAAACCAAAAAGATGTTATGACATCATATTAAGTATGTTATGCCATCATTAAACTTAATATATCATTATCAAGAAGCTTGTTTAAGTCCATATATTGATTTCTTAAGTTTACACATCATGCGACCATGGAAAAACCTTCATGTTGTTCCATATAAAATTCTTCCTTGAGATAACTAATCAGAAAGACATTTTTCATATCCATTTGGTATAGCTCTAAATCAAATTGAGATACTAATGTCATGATTATTCTTATTGAATCTTTCTTTGAGATAGGTGAAAAAGACTCTTTAAAATTAATGCCATCCTTTTGAGTATAACCTTTGGCAACAAGTCTAGCTTTATATCGTTCAATATTTCCAGTCAAGTCATGTTTGGTCTTAAAGACCTATTTGCATTTGACTCACTTAGATCCTTTTGGCAAATCTACAAGGTCTCAGATATTATTTTGTGCCATTGAATTTAACTCGGTTTTCATAGCAACAATCCATTTATTAGACTTATCATTTTTTATGGCTTGTGATAATGAAACAAGATCATTATTAATGCCATAATCAAATTCTGAATCTTGCAAATAAACCATATAGTTATTAGGAATATTTGATATTCTTATTCTTACAGGTTTATTCAAAGTTATTCCACGTGGTTCATTTAAATTAATTGGTTGTAAGTTAGCTTCTTCATGAGGTATTATTTCATCCAAATCTTGTCCATAATTATTTTGTTCTTCCAACATTGGGACAATATTTATTATAGACTTGGATATCGAAACATTAATGGAAAATGTAACATTAGCCCTTATTTCACTAATATCCACAACACATTTTTTAGCACTCCCACTAACTTTACCATTTTTTTAATAAACTTTACATTAACTGTTTCAACAATTCTTGGACTATAGATTAGATAATCAAATTTATACATTTTGGATTTCTCTAGCTAACTAAATGTTCAAGAATCTAATTATTTTTCTTGTCGATTATAAACTTATGCTTTTTCCAAATATGTAGGTACCTCATATGAGGTTTCCTTCTAATCCATAACTTAAAAGGATTTTGAGGAACTGCTTTAATAGGAATATAGCATATACACAATAGTTTTAAGTGTATGTATCCACAAGGTTTTGAATATTGAATAATTATTCATTATATTCCTAACTATATCCGTTAATGTTCTATTATGCCTTTCAGTTACACCATTTTGTTAAGATGTGCTTAATATAGCTAGGCACATATGCCATGTTTCTCAAGAAACTTTACAAATGGACCTGAACATTGTCCTGATTCATCATATTTTCCACCTTTATCAAATCTTAAAATTTTTAATTTTTTTATCTATTTACCTTTCGACCTCCTTTACAAACACCTCAAGGGCATTTATAGCTTAAGATTTTTCATTAAGAAAGTAGACTATCTATAAAGTGAAAAATTATTTATAAAGGTGATAAATTATTTTTCCCTACTAAAAGATGGAGTGTCAAAAGGTTCATATATATTGATGTGTATAATTTCAAGGAGCTGAGTACTTGTGACTCCTTTCTTACTATGTTTGGCTTGCTTTTTCTTAATGCAATCCACTTATATATCATCATCAGTAAAATCTAAATGTGAAAGAATTTCATTCTTTATCAATCTTTCTAATCTTTCTTTATATGTATGATCTAAATATTGATGCCACAAGTAAGATGAATTGTATTCATTATGCAACAGTTAGATTCATTAGTATGATAAATAGAAAATAGGGATTAAAAAAATTAACATCAAGTTTTAATTTTTATAAACCATTCATATCCACAATTAATAATAGAATTATGTTTAAATAAACTAAAATAACCATCACCAAACTTAAAAGTAAACCCACTTTTATCAATTTTAGAAATAGAAATTAAGTTTCTAGAAATTGAAGGTATATAGAGAATTTGTATTAGATCCCAGTGATAACCAATATCTAATATTAGACAATAAATCCCTATGCCTTCAATTGGAACCTTTTTATAGTTTCCCATGGTTTGGATTGTAAGGAATCTTTGCATATATTAGAAACATGATTAATAACATCAGAATCAAGCCATCAAGTATTAAAAGGAACTTTAGTAACATATAAAAAGGTTATATGTAACTTTCTTTTCAAATCAAGACTTACGTTTTAGACAATCTTTCTGATAATGTTCCTCTTTCTTACAGAAATGACACTTATTTGTCTTTTGTTTCTTCTTATTAATATTAGCAATAAGTTGTGTCACTTTAATATGTGATTTATTCTTAAATTTCTTAGCCTTTGGCTTATGAATCTTGCTAGCTCTTTCACCCATAAGGTTAATAAAATGAACTCCTCGATTCTTTAACCTTGTTTCGTCCTTAATGAGCATACTAGACAATTCATTAACATTCTACTTATCCTTCATATTCTTGTAATTAATTTGAAAATGCCCATACTCAGAAAGTACTGAGTTCATGATGAATTGCACTAAGAAGGAGTCATTAACTATCATACCTAGGGTCTTTAACTTTGTTGTAATTATTGTAATCTTTAGTGCATGTTGTTATATGCTTTGTAACCCATCAAACTTCAACGTCATGAGTTTAACCATTAAACTACTGACAAGAGAATTATTCGCAGAATGAAAATATTCTTTCATAAATTTAAGGGATTTTTTAGCACTTTTAGTTTTTAGAATAATGGTCTTAATATTGTTAATAATAGTCATTCATATGAAATTAAGACATAATCTATTAGATCTTCCTCATGCTTTGTATTTTTTCTTATCATCCTCATTATCTAAAACATATAAATTGAAATTGACTTGTTCACACCATTTAGAGAAGTTCAAACCGTTAATCTCATCATTTTGCATAACGAATCAATCTAATCCTAAGTGGAAATTAAGGTAAAAGTTAGTAGTTTTTTCTCATCATCTTTTCTTGCTTTAGCCATGAAGAGCTGGAATTATAAGGTTGGAATTAGGATTGAAATATGTATTTTTGGTGTTTCTATTTGGTGAATCAAACAAAGCAAAAGAGGAAGAGAAGGAAAAGCATTAGAAGAGTTAGTTGGCCAATTTAATTTTAAGGTTTGGGACTATAATTAGTTTGATTTCTATTTGTATATATTTGAATGTGTACAAAGATTGATTTGGACATGGAATGGTATCTTAGTGTTACTTTGCATGGAATTAGTTGAATATGACAAGAGTGTAACGTTTAGTGGAATTCTGTCTTTGGTTCACTTGAACCAGTCCTTTTGTGTTGGCCATATCTTGGCCTGTAAACCTCAAAATTGGGTTTGGAACCACTTGTGATGTTTGGTCTAAATGGCCTAATTTTTTATGCTTTGGAAACTAGAGACATAGGGAAACAAATGTTTAGAAGACCTCAAAGCCTCTATATGAAAATTACAGAACAAGTAGAGACCATCGTGTGATTTGCTTTTGGACTGATTTATTTGCCCATTTTAAAACCTACCGTGTGCTTATCCCAAGTTGCATTATTTTGAGTTTCTCCACTTTCGAGTTTTACTAAATCACATCCGAACCTTTTTTAAATGTTTACGAAACTTTGCAAACACTTAGAAATAAATGAAATGTGACTTACCATATATGAATTCGGTGATTAAACATTGAAATTTAATATTGAACATAATTCATGCTAAAGGAAATTTACATGTATATAGATGAATTATATGCATATTTGTTGCTTATATGTGTATAGTATGACTATACAAGTTTACATGCTAATTTTGTGAAGACAATTAAGTACAATTTAACATGTTTTACATTTAAATGATCAAAGGAATGTGTCTAAAATACTTATAGGAAAGATAAGGACCTCTCTATGTAAGATCATTTACTTGGATTTTAGTATGTTAAATAACGCCTACATCCTTAGTAAGTTCCAACAACCAGATCTCACTTCTTAATACACCCTAGCCATACTATAATGCTTCTAAGGTATATGTTGGCACCTTACAAGTTCACTGAATTAAAGTTAACACATGGTTTAATATGATTGAAGCATATGGTCCAACAGGATTGAAGCATGTGTGAAAGCCTAGAAATTTTATGAAATGGTAATAGAAGAGAGGAGAGAGGGAATGTGAATGTGAATGTGGAGTTTTAACTTTAGATTTTTCTCTTCTCGCTTCCTCTCCATTTCATTTTTCTTAATCTCATCATTTTGCATAATGAATCAATCTAATTCTAAGTAGAAATTAAAGTAAAAGCTAGTATTTTTTTCTTCTCATCTTCATCTTTTCTTGCTTTGCTCATAAAGAGATGAAATTATAAGGTTGGAATTAGGATTGCAATATGTATTTTTGGTGTTTCTATTTAGTGAATCAAGCAAAGCAAAAAGGGAAAAGAAGTAAAAGTATTAGAAGAGCTAGTTGGTCAATTTTAAGGTTTAGGTCTATAGTTAGTTTGATTTCTATTTGTACATATTTGAATGTGTACAAAGATTGATTTAGACATGGAATGGTGTCTTAGTGTTACTTTACATGGAATTGGTTGAATATGATAAAAGTGTAACGTTTAGTGGAATTATGTCTTTGGTTCACTTCAACCAGCCCTTTTGTTTTGGCCATAACTTGGCCTACAAACCTCAAAATTGGGTTTGGAACAGCTTGTGATGTTTGGTATAAATGGCCTAATTTTTAATGCTTTGGAAACTAGAGACATAGGGAAACAAATGTTTAGAATACCTCAAAGCCTAAGTTGAATGTTTGCTATGTGAAAATTACAGAACAAGTAGAGACCGTCGTGTGATTTACTTATGGACTGATTTATTTGCCCATTTTAAAACCTACCGTGTGCTTATCCCAAGTTTCATTATTTTGAGTTTCTCCACTTTTGATTTTTACTAAATCACATCCTAACCTTTTTTAAATGTTTATGAAACTTTGCAAACACTTAGAAATAAATGAAATATGACTTACTATATATGAATTCGGTGATTAAACATTGAAATTTAATATTGAACATAATGCATGCTAAAGGAAATTTACGTGTATATAGATGATTTGTATGCATATTTGTTGCTTACATGTGTATAGTATGACTATACAAGTTTACATACTAATTTTGTGAAGATAATTAAGTGCAATTTAACATGTTATTTTACATTTAAATGATCAAAGGAATGTGTCTAAAAGACTTATAGGAAAGATAAGGAGCTCTCTACGTAAGATCATTTACTTGTACCTTAGTACGCTAAATATGGCCTACATCCTTAATAAGTTACAACAACACGATCTCATTTTTAATTATCCCCCTCCCCAAATCTTCTTAAGCCTTCCTTTTTTCTCTTACAATCCCCAAATATAATTTTCTTGCATCTTCTAGCTGGAGCATCAAGATGTCTCCTCTTAATATGTCCGAACCACCTAAGCCTTGCCTCTCTAATTTTTCATTAATATTAGCCACCTTTATTTTATCTCTTACCATTTTATTCCTGACCTTATCACTTATAATAAGGATACACTTCTAACAGAGTATCCATATCACTACAACCATTAAATTATGAGTATACACTTATTTGATGGGCCAATACTCTGCCCCATAAAGTATGGCTGGCCTAATTGTTAAATGATATAATTTACCTTTCAAATTAAGAGGTATCTTCTTGTTATATAAAACTCCTGCTGCACTTCTCCATTTAGGCCACCATAATTTGATACGATGAATAATGTTTACATCGATCTCTCCATTGCTTTGGATGATAGATCTAAGATATTTGAAACACTCTTTTTTAGGTATTACTTCTAAACTAATCTTTATATCCATATTGGAAGCCACCCTATGACCCAAAAAGTTACAATCTAAGTATTCAGTCTTAGTCTTACTCAATTTAAAACCCTTTGCCTCTAATGTATCCCTCCAAAGTTCTGGCTTAATGTTGACACCCTCTTTTGTCTCATCCACTAAAATATTGTCTTCAATAAACAACATACACTAAGGCATATCCCTTTAGTAAGTAGATCAAATAGACAGACCTCCAAAGTTTTAGGAGAGTTTTGAACCTTGTACGAGCTGACTTGGCTAAGACTGGGTTCCTAAAGGACTAAGGAATTAGTGGGTGCTCAAATAGACGGACCATGGCTAATGGAGTTGGTTTAAGAAAGCATTGAATGGACCAGGGTGTTATTGGCTTGGATGAATCATCATCAACAGATAAAGATGAGGAGATTTTAGATGATGTGGCGAATAAGATCACAGAGGATGAACATCAACTCTAAGAGATAAAGATCATATGGAAGGATCATCTGAAGACAGAGAAGATCTTCTCGGATATGGATAGATCATTCCTAGATATATGTAATCTTTTATCTTATTATTGTGATGTAGCTTAATCTTATTAGATAGAGTCCTAATTGGATTGGGATGTCATTCTATTGGTTAGTGTAATGTAATCTGATAAGAATAAGATTGTAATCTTAGATAGTAGAGTTATATTAGGATTCTAACTTAGTCATCTAAAGGTGCCTATAAATAGCTCATTTGAGCTTTGTTCTTCTCAACAAGTGAGTGGGGGAGACACTTAGAGATGT
Source organism: Erythroxylum fimbriatum (assembly GCA_026770325.2). Classification (NCBI taxonomy): domain Eukaryota; kingdom Viridiplantae; phylum Streptophyta; class Magnoliopsida; order Malpighiales; family Erythroxylaceae; genus Erythroxylum; species Erythroxylum fimbriatum. Next base: position 13,763 of record JANZLH020303645.1, read on the forward strand.
GAGAGAGCATTCCTTTGTATACTTTGAGGGACGCAATAAAGGTTGGTGTTCGAGAATGAGTCGATTGGTCGACGATCATGTGATAAGGTTGAATCTTACTTTAATAGAGCTAAGTGAGATTGTCATGCAAAGGGGATGGCGCATCTTGTGGGACAAGTTCGTGCTTGAAGGAAAACCTTTGTAACACTTAAACAGGCAGGACTGAGGAATGTTTGGATATATATAGGGACACTATGTTTTTCTTCTCTTTTTTTCGAAAAATAGTGTATACAATTATACGTATAAAGTAAAAGATAAGGGGTTGTTTTATAATTTAATTAACTTTTAAAAAGTTAATTTTTAAAAATTCCTTTAATTTTTTAATTTTCAAGAAAAATCTTCAATTAAAATTTCGTTAACAAATAATGATAGAACATACATAACATAAACAATATATGTAAATTAATTAAATGTTAATAATATGAAAATTAAATCCAATTCTCATATCAAAAACATTTTATTGATCTACATATGATATTGCTATTTGTGTTCTACTATTATCTTATTACAAAAATTTAAAAGTAAGAATGTTTTCTAAAAAATTTAAAATTAGAATTTTAAAAACATTATTTAAGCTATGGTGTTATCTCTTATCCTATAGATTATATTTAAGTGAAAAATTAATTACCTTGCTTTTCCATTTCTTGTCTAATATCATTATAAAGTTGAAATAACTTAAGACAAACCTTTCTTATGCTCTCGAGAAGCATATTAGCAACCTCAATATCCACCTAGAATGAAATTAAAATATGCTTGTTTTAAACTTAAATGGGAAAAATATTTAGACAAAATAAGATGAATACAACTAATTGTATACATCGTTATCTTCTCGAGTCATTCTGTTATACATTATCACTCAACTATTTATTAACTTATCCAAACTAATGAAAAAACCAAATTGACTTATCATGTGTATTTTGTAACTATTGTCTATACATCACAATATCTAAAACACGTTCCTTAATACAAACAATCAAAAAAATAAACTTTTAATTTCATCAACTTTGTTTTCTTTAACAAATTTAACTTATTTTTTATTAAGGTATTCATACTTTCTATATGGTTATACCTTTTATAGTAGCAACATTTTCATGAACTTAGATTTTTAGCCTTTTTTGGCTCCTTTCGAATGTTGATTATTGTCAATAAATTATTCTCCTCTAACTTCTCTTCCATCTTGAATGGATTTTCCACCACGACCTATGTTGAAGGAACCTTGATTGCTTAATTCACTAAAAATGGCTTTTTCTTTGTATTGGGACAACTCCAACTTACTTTGGAAAACACTTTAAAATGGGTTATGCTATATTTACTCAGCCTATCTTCATGAGAATAAAGGAACCTAACCACCTCATTAGTTGTTAGGACACCTAAATCTTTTACTTCTCTATTGCAGTTACAATATGATCATACTTCTTAAGTAGGTTCCTAAAAAATTTTCAACTACTTTTTGTTCAACTATAAGCCCATCGGTAATTGTTTGGTTAACAATTTCCATTATTTTAATGTAGTAGCTTTTTAAAGTATTATAGTCACTCAATAAACAAACTTTTAAATTTGCATTGAAGAGTTTGAAGTTTGACAGTGAGTACTTTGGCATTACCTTAATAACTTTTTTGCAAAGCATCCCAGGCTTCCTTTGACTTTGTGATTGGTGAAATGCAAGAAAAGATTAATTCATTCATTGTTTTTCAAATTAAAACTTAAATTAAATTCTAAGTATTATTTATCTCTCTTTCATTTCCTTCTTCGATTGCAATTTATCGAAGTAAATTGAAATTTTTTAATTTGATTATGGATTATATTTGTCAACTGCAATTTTGGGTATAATTTCAATTCAAATTAAACTTTATCCTAGTAATTTATCTCTCTTTCATTTCGTAGATATCATAGTTGGTAGTTTTATCCCTTATTTCTTTCTTCAGTTGCAATTTATCTCTCTTTCATTTATTAATTCGTAATTAGTATTTTTTATTTATGGGTTCGGTTAATTTTGTATATATAAATTTTATTTTGTATATTATTGATCAAATTTAGTTTCAATGTTTCTATAATGTTGATATTTCCATTAATCTATGTTCTCTTTGGTCAAAAGTGGATCAATTTTAGCTTTTAATATTTTAAAATTACTTGAAAAATTGAAAATAGATTTTAAGTATAATATCTTTTATCATAAAGTTTACTCTTTTTTTCATTTTCACTATAGGAAATTAAATTTTGCTCTTTGCTTTTTTCTCTATCACAGATATACAATACCATTGATATATCTTTGTCATATATATATAGTCGAGCTATTGTTATTCTGTTACGCCTACCTGCTTCTTACAATTCCATACAAGTTCTTTTATTCTTGTTTTCTTAGTCCAATTATGTTATAATTTTTTATCTGATGTTGCCTAAAAAAATTATACGAAAGTGAAAAAAAAAAGAAAAAGAGTAGAATAGTTAATAGAATCCCTAAAAGGAGCAATCGATAAGTTTATTAAAAGAGTAGGCTCTTCTAGTGACAATCCTGAGGAATTAGGTGAAGATAATTTTAAACAACCTAATTAAAATTTAAGTGATGAGATTCATATGCATGATGATGTTAGTAATTTGAGTAAGCATGATCATGTAACAAATGTATCCAATTAAAAAATTTTAAAGGAAAATGAGCAACTAATCCCATTGTTGGATATTTATTATCTTAGAAATTGAGATAATTTTGAAAATAAAATAAGGGACATTTAAGTTAAAAAAGGACCTATAAGGGAATTAAATCTTGTGTTTCCTTTAGAAAATACTTCTTGACGTTTTTTGTATTCTTATTATTCTAGAAAATTGAATAATAATGAGATCACCGATAAAAAATGGTTGGTTAACTCTAAACAAGTGGATAAAGTATATTTTTTATTTTAATTTGTTTAAATCTAATATCAAACAAAGTGTATTAGCAAATGATGGATTTAGAGATTGGAAGCATCTCAGAGAGAGAGAGAGAGAGACTCAAAGAGCTTAAGAATAGTGTTAAGCATATGACTAGTATAAAGACTTGGAATGAACTAAGAGTAAGATTGAGCAAAAATCAAACAATGATAAAGATTTGCAACAAAAGATTATAAAGGAGAAAGAACTTTAAAGATAAGTTTTCATAAGAATAATTTCTATTGTGAAATGTGTTGTTAAATATATTTTGGTTTTTCGAGAATCCAATAAGAAACTTGACCAAGATAGTAACAGTAATTTTTTTTGGATTTATTGAGATGATTGTTGATTGTTGATATGATAATGCAAGATCATGTTAAACTTGTTCAAAATCATAAAATTCATCATCATTATCTTCGTCACAAAATTCAAAATGAGTTTATTTCTCTTTTGTCCCATAGTGTTAGAAGTTTTATGATAAGTATTATTAAAAAGGTAAAATGCTTTTCTATAACTCTTGATTTTACCCCAAATGTGAGTCATCAATAATAAATGAGTCCCGATGTGTGAATATGTCAAGCAACAAAATAAAAATAGAGGAGCACTTTTTAGAGTTCTTAAAGGTAGATGACATATATGAATTGAAACTTTTCAATGAACTGAATACATTTAAGTCTCTTGATCTTAATATCCATGATGTGAAGGGTCAAGGTTATGACAATGGTTCTAATTTGAATGGAAAGTATTAAGGGGTTCAAGAGTGATTACTTGAAATAAATCTAAGAGCATTATATATGTCATGTGCTTGTTATAGTTTAATCTTATTCTTTCTTAGTGATATGACACATTCTTGTGTTAAAGTTGTTTTATTTTTTAATGTTGTCTACATATATGCATTATTTTCACGTTCTCCTAAAAGATGAAAAGTTTTAGTTGATAATATTACAAACTTAATCATGAAATCAATTTCCAATACTCGTTGAGAGAGTCAAATAAAAACTGTTAAAGCTATTAAATTTTAAGCTCGTCAAATAAGATTGGCTTTGGTAGAACTATCTAGATCTAATGATGATGTCAATTCAAAGAATGAAGAGGAAAGTTTGGTTAGTGCACATTAGAGTTCTGAGTTTTTATTTGGTATGGTTATTAGGTATGATATTTAATTTATTATTAACATGATGAGTAAAAAGTTGCAATCTAAAACTAAATACATCGGTTCTACTATAGACCAATTAGAAGGTGTAATGTTATTTTTTGTATAGAAATAATGGGTTTATCTCTAATTTGAATATTACCAAAAGCCTTGAACATAAGAAGAATGTAGAGCCCACACTTTCAACTAGACATTGTATTATTAGGAAAAGACAATTTGATGAAAATGATCATAATGAAGAAATACAATCAGTTGAGGTCCTTTGGAGTTAATTACTTTGTAGTTGTTATGGATATGGAAATTGTTTCATTAAAGAATATATTTGAGTAATTAACGGTGTTTGAAAGTATTTTTAGATTCTTATTTAATTTAAAGAAGTTGAGGTTGTTGGATGATAATGAAGTAAGAGAATCTTGCACTAATTTTAGGACTAATTTTCTCATGATAATGTGTCGGATGTGGATTTGGTTTATCTTTTTCTGAATTAAAGTGTTGTAAATGATTTTGTCAAATGAGTCAATGTTAGTAGTTAAAATTCTTGAATTTGTTAAAACTGCAGATTGTTATCGAAATATTTGAATTACTTATTGAATCCTATTTACTATGCTTGTGATTGTAGCATCAACTGAGAGAAGTTTTTCAAAGTTAAAATTATTGAAAACCTACTTAAGGTCATCAATGTCACAAGAAAGGTCGGATAGTTTGGCTATTTTATATATCAAAAATGATATGTTGAATAATAGTGATCTTGATATTATTATTGATGATTTTGCATTTAAAAATGCACGGAAATTTTTTTTTCATGATCATCTGTGTGAATGTTACTATAGTTTTGTAATTGTTGGTGTTTTGCAATTTGATGTTGTTGTTCAGTTGTTTCTGCTACTGATATTTTAGTAATTTTATTACTTCCGACATTTGCTAGATGTTTTTTGTTGCTATTATGATCATTTGCAAGATGTTGTTTGCTGCTATTATACCTTCCTTATATACATAAAAATTACACGTAACTCCTTTAATGATAGGCAATAACATACAATTCAAGATTATAGTGAAGAAAACAAAAGACTAACTAAAAACAGAAACTGAAATTTAACTGCAACTCTTTCATCAAAAACTTAATTTCTTTAAATGACCAAGAAACTGAAATTTAACTGCAACTCTTTCATCAAAAACTTAATTTCTTTAAATGACCAAGAAAACAACTTACTAATTTATGCATTAATAGTTGAGACATCTCAGGGTGAGAGGCACTGACATATTGAATAAAGAGATAGAGTTAAAACATATTCAATGCTTTCTCTGCCCCGATGTTTTCTTAACTTTTTTTATCTTTATATCTAGTCATGCATTTAAAAGGAGAGAGATTCCTTGATCACTGAAGCAATGAGGTCCCTAACGAGATATGAATTAGTGCAGCCATAACCATCCTCGTGTATAACATCAATAACGCGTTCAAGATTCAATATAAGTGATCGCGGCTCGTCGTTTGATCCGAAAATCGATCCTTGGAAACCGGTCAAAAATTAATAAAAATTCCAAGATTGCAGTATAAGCTGAACCTCAGGTCGTCTCACTTTTTGGAACCGAAGAAAAATGGTTTAAAGCTAGCCTAAGTCAAACAAATGCAATTAAAGCTAATAAAAAGGGGGTTTTTGTTTTGTGAACGAAATTGAGAAAATTAACTAAATTGAAGCAAATTGTAAGAAGGGATCTTTTTGGTATTTTGCAAAATTGAAATTAACGAAAACTTTGATTGAAATCTAATTTGATAAAAGTCCTCTTGAAGACTGAGCTAGGCTATCACGGTTCAAAATAAATTTTCAGGGATAAATCCACTAAGTTTCCGAAAAATCAACCTTAAGGGACCCCTTAAGTCCAAGGAATTAATCAAACGACCATTTAATTAAAGCCTTGTTAAAAACCTTAGTGTGCAGAAATATATATGGTCATGCAATTGGTTATTGGATCAAACACAATCGATAATATCACACACAACCATGCAGATAAAAATCAGTTATGCAATCACCAATAACATATATGGGACCACATATATTAAGGCACAAAAGTTCTACACAATCCATATCCAAATCGAAAAATATCGTTCAACACATGATTAAACCCTAACCATGCTAATCTAATCATAATAATGTAATCTGTAACCACAGTCTTACGATAATATAATTAAACTTTCAGACGATAAATGATACTCCCCTTTGAAGCCCGTGAACTCAAGCCATCGCTATATCTTCAAGAGGCCCGGATAGCCTAGCCACGCATGAATGTCGTCGTCCTCTACAAGGTTGGTACTCCGACGGCATACATGGTAGATATGATCATGCGGTGAAAAAGATGATACGACAGTAGGAGGCGAACGATGCTGATGATGTAGTGAAAACGGCGTGTGGCAGTGATCTTCTCCGAGTAGGTCTCCCGGATGATGGCTGAGTGTGAGTGTGGTTGGTCGACTGTGTGGTGTTGGTGTTGGTGTCTTGTGTATTGGTGTGGAGAATGATGAAGACGATAGTGGCGGTGTGGTGTAGACGATGTCTAGCCTCCTAAATAACCTAATTCGGTAAGTATTTAAAGAAACGAGACGGGCCAGGTCAGAACAGTAGAGAAATTTGCCATAAATGGTCCGGGTTTCTGCTTCTCGTCGCGACGAGTGAATTAATTTACGTCGCGACATGTGTTCTAGCCTGCTCATCGCAATGTGTAATTTGATGGACGTCGCGACGTGTGGACTTGACTGGCTCGCCGCGACGTGAGATGGCTCACGTCCCGTTGACTTCTTGGTTGACTTCTTTATGTTCCTACAATCAAATCACAATTTGCAGTATCAATTGTCCTTGGAAAAATTATAATGCAATTAGTATCATTATGTGACAATTTTACTAACAAATTGCAAACAGTATGAGCTCAACATAAGGGACTAATTTAAGCACAAAAATTGCAATTAGGAGTCAAATAGCACTTTAACACGGATGAAAATGCAGCCAATTGATAATGTAAACTTGAGCTCAATCAGGGTGTTACAAAAATGAAGATGAAATGATGAGGGTTAATTGAAATAACCTTTTAGGGTGCTATGAGCACGTCTTATGTTATACTATTTGGAGCGATTGTTGGGCTTCGAAAACGGGGCCCAACAAGAATCCCCTCTCTCATAACTTGGTAATTTCTATTGATTAATTTCCATAGTGACCCTTTGTGTTGCTCAATTTCAATTCTTATTTTGTGTTAATTTCTTGAGTTGAATTCCTGCAACCAAGTTCCCGTGTTTATATTTTTGTTTCATTTTTAATTTCATGTTATTAATTTCTAAGCCTTAGATAACCAAGGATTAAATTAGTTTACCCTCATTGTGGGATCGACCCTTCAAATACTACAAATCATGATCCATGGACTTCAGGTAATTGAGGGATATAAATTGTAAGACTCGACACCTTGATCAAGTTTCTGGCACCATTGTTGGTGAGGCATAGGGTTATTTTAGTTCTTTTTAGTCTAAAGCGTTTTTAGTTATTTTAGTTTAAGGCTTTTACCCATTTTATGTCCGTGTACTTACATGAACGTAAGAGCCACAAGAGGTAGAAATTGGATGATTGAAAATTTGATACCTGATATCACTCGGTTGGGATGAGCTATCCAAAGAGCCAAACGTCAAGAAGAAGCAGCTGAGGAACCAATGACCAAAGAATATAATCAAGTGTTCAATCAAGGAGCAAACCAAGGGCATCAACCAAGAACTCTCATGAACTTTATGAGGTTGGGCTTTAAGGCAACAAGTCAAGGTGTGGTTAGGCCACCGGTCTAAGCTGCCTCTTTCGAAATCAAACCAACCCTTCTGAACATGCTACAAACGAATGTGCAATTTTATGGATTGAAAAATGAAGACCCCAATGCATATATCGTGAACTTCCTCAAAATATATGATACATTCCGATATCATTAGATGTCAGAAGATGTAGTGAGAATGAGACTTTTCCCTTTTACTTTAAGGGATAGAGCGAAGGCTTGGCACCACTCCCTCAGCCTATCCAATGTCACCTTATGGGACCAATTTGTACATGCCTTTCTAAATAGATACTTACCCATCACCAAGACTATAAAGATCATTAAGGAGATCACTAACTTTCAACAAGGTGATGGGGAGTCGATTTACGAAGCGTGGAAAAATATAAAGTGTAACATCTTGTTCCTATACAAAGGGTTAGAACCCAAAAATATGGTACATGTGAGATCAATGAGAGATTAAGAAAATTGCATTTTCATGCTCATGCATATTTTTAGCATACACGCACGTATATATGAATTTTTGCACACATTAAAATGACTATACATGCATTCATTGACAATTGTCGGGTATAATTGATCTATAAATGTGATTATATTTGGAATGTTGATTTATATGTGTTAAAAATTGATTTAGAGTGTATATAGTGAATTAGAAATTTTGGTGAAATATGGGAATTTTTCTAAAATTAAGGGTATTTTTGGACTTAAAAAAAATACTAAGTGGCAGAACAATTGATGAATAGTAGTTGAAATAAGAGTCGAATGGTAGTGGAAATTTTTTTACATGATATTGGGATTTAATGACATATGTCATTGAAAATTGGGGGACAATTGGAGTGGAATTTGGAAATGTTGGGACCAGATCTCGAAATCGGACCCCAACCGAAAAACGAAACATGAAAAACAAACGAAAGAACTCGAATTTCGAAAGTGGGCCGAAGAAAAAGCGAAAAACATAAGGTGAACGGAAACGAAAACAAAAACTGAAGCAAACGAAAGAACGGAACCAAACGAAATTGAATCGGAAGTAATCGCATCCGAACGGACGGAAAGTGAAAGCGAAAACGAAGAAGCGAAGCGAACGGAAATGGAAACGCGATCAAACGCGCGCGGAAACAACGAAAACAACATCGTAGTCCGACATCCGTATAAAACAAAAATTTGAGAAAAGCGTTGCGTTGGAAACCTATAGAATAACCAATTCGAAAATGGAGAGGGAAAAAGGTAAGAGAGAGAAGTTTTTGATTTTGAAATTTTTAGTGAGATGTTGGTTGATTTGGCTTAAGATTGATATGGATTGAGTTTTCCTATGGTTATTTCAAGTGATTATGCTAAGATGATGATTAATTTTGGATTAATGTGAGTTAGGGTTTATGCCCAAATTTTTAGGATTTGGGGATTTTGGAAGTTTTTGATTTAGATGGTTTAAATATATGAGGAATTTGTGTTTACTAAGATTAATTTGAGTAATTATGTATTTACGATGTCGAATTTGGGTGATTTCGGTTTAGGAAATTTTAATTTGGAGGAAAGAAGGAAGCTTTGGAGAAATTGAAGCATTGGACAAGCTTCTAGCATGGATTTGAGGTGGGTAATATATTTATTTATTGAATTATAAGTCAATTGTGTGATTTCTAAAATTTAAGAAAGGAAAAATGTTTATAAAATAATTTTTTTGAATGCTTTTTAAATAAATTGATTTCGGAATGATTTACAAATGGTTAAGTTCCTTGTTTTCGACTGAATGGTGCTTTTGCAAATTTGTTACAAGTTTGAATGTTCGATAAGTGAAGAAACATTTCTGAAATTTTTGAAAATTTGTATAAGGGTAAAATTTTTCATTATTTGATTTTGAATGATTTGATAAAATTTATTGTGGTTGAACGTGTTTATAAAATATAGTTTATGTAAAGGTTTGAAAAATAATGACTTCTGAATATTTGTGGAAATGTTTATAAAATATTATTCATGAAAATGCTTGAAATTTTATGATTCCTAAATACTTCCAAAAATTAGTTATAAATGATTGTTTATGAAAATGTTTGAAACATTTATGATTTCCGAATTCCTTCGAAATTAGTTATAAAATGCTGGTTATGAAAATGTTTGGAAAAGAAATTGTGATTTCCGAAATTATTTATAAAAGTGTTTGAAAAGTTTATGATTTCCGAAAGTGTTTGAAAAGTTTATGATTTTCGAAATTGTTTATAAAAGTGTTTGAAAAATGATAATTGCCGAAATTGTTTATAAAAGTGTTTGAAAAATTATAGTTTCCGAAATTGTTTATCAAGGTGTTTGAAAAATTAGGATTTCCGAAAGCTTTTGAAATTGTTTATAAAATATTGTTTATGAAAATGTTTGAAAATCTTAATTTTCGTTTAATTACATTCCTTGCTTTTGGAATAATTTTTAGAAATTTGTTATATGTTCAATGACTTGAGAAATTGAAATTGTAAATTTCAAAAGTTTTTACGAATAGTTACAAGTTTTAAAATGTTTGATAAATTAAGAAAATTTCTGAAATTACGAAAAATGGTACAAAGGTTCAATTTTGTGTTTTCAAACGATTTGAGAAATTGATTAAAAAACCAATTTAGAAAGTATTGACAATTTTTGTTTCCGAATGTTTTAGAAATGTTACAAGTTTTAAATGAATTGAGAAATTAAGAAAGGTCCTGAAAGTCATTGATTTGGTAATGATTTAAGAAATCGCTTAAATTGTTAAATTCGTTAATTTCGACAAATTTGACAATTTTGAAAATGGCTTCGGATGATTTGAATAAAATGTTTTTAATTGTTACAATTATTTATTTTTGATGATTCTACTAATTATGTAAAGTGGCATTCTTTAATTTTGATGCAATTGCTTTGTATGTGACATTATGTGCATTTGGGAAATATCAATTTGTTTGATATGGCATTGTGTGTAAATCATCTGATGAATTGCTAAAATTGTTTCAATCTTAAGTGATTGAAATTATGTTATATGAGTTGAATTTGTGATTGTTACTGTGTCTAGTAAGACAGGACATGAAAATTTGAATTTTTGAAAAGTGCCTCCGGGCAATCTGAATTCTTTTGTATGAATATATGTGCTTATGTGGGCTTGGTTAGGTCCCCTCCGTAAGAGTCAGTGCACTGGTCTCCCTCTGATAGCCTTCTACCAGTTGCCCGCTAGTGGCATAGGAGCTCCGATTTCGGACTCCCCTCCGTTCACGGCTGCACAGAACCGCTATGCGGGAATGTGCAGTTCGTTCTGTTAGGACCGACCCAAACCGTTTGATGTGTTATGTGTTTTGTTTTGTTTATGTTGTAATGCATTTTTATGTGTTGCATTCATGTTCTAAAATTTTTAGTGATTTGTGAAGTTTGAAAATTGAGAAATTGAAGTTTCAATCGAGAGATTCTTGAAATTGTTTAGAAATGTTTGAAAAGATGAAGAGCTTGAAAAATAAGCCTTTGGACAAAGCCTTATGAAAAATGATTTTCGCTTATGTTTCAATTTATAAATATGTTATCCACTGAGCTGTCAAGCTCACCCCACCTTTTATCCCCATCTCCAGGTTTCGAGCAGGAGATTGGATGAAGGAAAGTCAAGATATCCGTTCGATTATGTTCATTTTGTATATTTATGAAATTTCAGTTTGTGATTCTGGTATTGTATATGGCTTGGAGAGCCATTCAAGTTCGTAGTGTATCTGTTTCACAATGTAAGTGATATATGGATTATGTATTGAATTTGAGGTATAAATTTGTGTATGGCTATAACATATGAAGATGATTGGATTGTATATTAGTTTGAAATATAAATTGTGATTGTGTATGAATATGAATAAGATTGTTTCTGATGATGGATTTTTGAATTGAGGCTTAATGAAGTGTTTTAGAAATAGGTTTGTGTTTGTGTATAATTGGATGCCGGACGGGAGAGTCCGATGATTTGTGTTGACTGGTTGTGATTATCAAAGTGTGTTTATCGTTACAGGTTTTGGTTTTTTGCAAATACAGCCGTTATGTTGCCCAATTTTCATTAAAATTGGGTGGGGCTGATTTGTAATTTAATCATGTGTGAGTTTTATGGTGATGAAACGATAGGAACTTGTTTGAATTGAAGAATTAAGAAATATGATAGACGTTAAAAAAATAAGTTTTGATTAAGGATAAATTTCCAAGGGGAGGAAATTGTATTGATTTGTATAAGATTGATGAATAGATAAAAGGAAAGAATAGAAATTGTTTCGTATGAGTTTGGATATGTGCGATTAGAATAAGAATGAAAAAAGAAAGAAAAGGAAAACAAAAAAAAAATTTATACCATTTTTCGGATAGGTTTAGTCTAAGGTTTCCAACGCGACCAGCTTGTACGATTGTTCTAAACTATTTGTTCGTGGATGTCGGGCATTTGTTTCCCTTCGATTTGATTCGATTTGTGTTCGTTGTTTCCGAGCCTTCGTTAGCGATTCTTTCGTTCGTTTCGCTTTCCGCCACTTTGTCTTTCGTTTCCGTTTCCGCTTTCTTTGACCTTCGCCTTTTATTTCCGCTTCGTATCCGATTTGGGTTTCGGACTTGTTTTCTTCGTCTTTCGTTTTTGTTTCGTTCCTTTGTTTCCGTCACTTTCGTTTTGTTCCCATTTTCTATTGGTTTTTCGGTTGGGATCCGGTTTCGAGATCGGGTTCCAACATATATACTCAAGTATGTTGTAGTATAGGATTAGAACTAGCATAGTACAAACGCCCTTACTAATAGGATTAGTAACCTTCATAATGTACTAAGAACGACCCTCTTCATAATATTAAGTTTATATGCCTTCCATAAATCTTCACCTATGTTTATCTCTAGCTTATCCTGATGTGGGTTTTTGCCAAAACAAGGCATGTGGGGATCATCTAGGGAAGACATTTGAATAATGGTGCTATTCATAGGTAAAGTATGGTTAAACTTAACTAAGCTATCAAAAC
>JANZLH020303900.1:0-14169 GCA_026770325.2 Erythroxylum fimbriatum
TAATTCATTAAATACTCACTCACCCCATTAATCCCACTTCACCTACTATTTCAATTCAAATTAAATTCTATTCTTTCTTCCAATTCTAATTGAAGACAAATTCTAAAATTTAAACCATAATTCAAACACAAAGAACCAATTAAGCAATTTAATCATAAATAACCAAATAAACAATTTAAGCAAATACGACAAGGTCTAACACATGAAGCCTGGCTTACGTTTTGAGTAAAGCAACAAGAATCACAAAAGCAGTAAAATGATAGTTCCATTGATGTAGATTGCTATACCCTTCAAAGAAAGCTCAAGATAATGACTTATTAGACCTTTTAGACTTTTCCCAAAAAGTTAAACAATATTTAATTGCATTTTTTGGTTTTTTCAATAACTTACCAGTTAAGTTAAGTAATTTGATCCAGATAAAGGTAATAAAGTGGCCTAATAAATGATCTAAATCAATGGATTGAAGTCTAGGAAGAAAATGGATCCTGATTAGTGTGGACTGGACCCGTATCGAGCCTGTGATGGGAAGCCCAATATGAAAGTTATATATAAAAGTTAAGGTCTCCTGCATTGCTCATATTATTCGTAAACATACAGATTCTCTGACCCGTTAAGAGCGCTTACACTTTGAGAAAATTGTAGAAAGACGTTAACCACTTGTTAGTGAATGATTCTCGTGAAGGTCCCGCAAGATTGGAGCTCGTTTTGGCCATATAAATTGCTTTGGAAGTTGGAATGGGACTAAAATCAAGTATTTCGCATTTCCTTCATTTTTACCCTTTCATGAACTATCCGGGATACGTAATAAGGTCTATGCTACATGTTACACGTGGTATCAGAGCAGTACGTGATCGGGTAGCTAGAAACGAAGTTTTGTTCAATTTTCATCCATTAGGGTTTTCGTTGGTTTTTGATTCATTTTTTGGTTTTTATGTATATGATTACGTGAAAGTGATATACATGAGGCTAACTATGGAAAATGGGCTGAAAACGGGCCAGAAACTGAGAAAAAACCTTCCAGGGCTGTCGAAAATCACCCTCCCAAGGAGAGTGATTGCATCGATGGTGCTATAGTAACTGCCTACACGTGCCAACCGCATCCACCCACGTGGCTCCATAGGGTGACAGACGCGCGTTTCAAGTGCCTTATGTAGCCTGTTCTCCCATGGGGGAGGGACGGGCTGGCATGAAAGCCTTACGCGCTCGCCATCTATCTCGACACATGGATGGTGAGGATGGGGACATGTAGTGGCGCGTGCATTGCATGCGCCATACAATATAGGCTACATGAGCCAACAATAACTACGCACGTGCACTGCACGCGAAGCGTTGACATCTGCAACTGCTGATGTCAACTATATTACTACTGAGGTCAGCACAAAAAATAAAAATTCCAAAATTCCCTTAAGGATGCCCCAGGTCCTTTTAGGTCAGTTTCTAGGTTGGTGGAATTTTTAAATTAATTTTTAAAATTTTCTGGATTTATTACGATATTAATTGGATTCGGAAAAATTTTGAGCAAATTTTGTGCTCCGAATTGCACATAAGGGAGACACTAAGGTTTCGTGTCTCATGCGATAGGTTGGGTATTAAGGAAAGCACAATAGTCACTCTTATTGATATTTTTAAAATAAAAGTATCAAATAAAGTTTAAAGACAATATTTTCAGTACCACCATGTGATTATTTAACTGTGCATTTGAGTTTTTACATTTATTGCTAATTTTCACATACAGTATGCCTATATAGAATGCAAGGATAACATAAGGATGTATCCCTTGTATTTGTGGACCTTCTAAGGTGTTGATGAGGATGTAGTCACCAAACTGGCCTTTCAGGTTAATATTTTGGATTGTTCTACTTACATATCAATGATGACTTTGGTCGTATGTTCGGTTATTTTGCCCAAAGGTGTTGACCTTACATAGGGTTTTGAGATGTACATAAAAGCATTAGATAGAGAAAAACCATTACTTAAATGATCTATTTACCCAAAGATGGTAGTGCCATGAGAGTTGGTGGTTTATATTTTGATCGCTTTTATATGGAGGTCTAATTGCATATACTATGTATTCAACCCAAAGGTATTTCATAATATGTGCATTCAGATTCTCGATATAGATATTGCTTTAATGCTTTAAGTGTCGTTGTTATTCTACATTTATGCTTATCTTTACATTGTCTTTTTTGTTTTGTAGTCACCTTTTCTGTAAACAATAATGTTGTCACGATTGAGACCTTATCTAGTTTCAATTTCAAGAAGTGAAAGAAGGATGATGAGTTTGCCCTTGAGATGGCCAACATCAACATAGCGATGCATATAGAGAGTTGTTCTACACTCACGAATATCAGCTTAGAAGCTCATAACACTACTATGGCAATCTGGAAACAGTCAAATAGGATGGGTTATTTGATCATCAAGAGGTCGATCCTAGATCATTTGCTTAGTGGATTACTGGGCACAGTCATAACAAAGGAGTTTATGGATAGTATTTCCTTGATGTCCAAGGTGTCTTCCTATGCGGAGTAGAGCACCTTGATTAAAGATCTATTCTCTATGAGATACACAGGAAAAGGAGGCATCAGAGAGCACATCATTAGAATGGTTTACCTTCAAAGTAAACTGAAGAAACTTGATGTACCCATTCCTAACACACTCATATAGCCCTATATGCAGCCGCCAAAGGCAAGGGGAAGGTGAAGCCTCAACAGTCTAACGGTAAGGTCAAACCCTCTCCACTTATTCAAACTGGACAATCTAACATTGCCAATGGCTTACATGACATGAAGAGTATGAGGTGTTTCTTCTATAAGAAGAAGGGGCATAGGAAAGTTGATTACCCGAAGTACAAACTTTGGAAGGTTAAACAGGTACTCTCAGGTAACTCCTTGACTTACATGATTCATGAATCCAATTTAGCAATAGCCACATCATGTTCTTGATGGCTAGATAATGGAGCTTCTAATCATGTTGCTTCCACAATGCAAGGGTTCAGATCCATAAGAAGGTCGACTAACGGAGAGGAGAAGCTGATGGTTGGCAACAATGAAGAGGTGGATGTTTTGTATGTAAGCAATATAAGTTTGAACCTTAATACAGGGTTTGTAATGGTTTTACAAGACACTTTTTATATAACGTCTTTTAGATGGAATATGATCTTTGTATCAGTTTTGGATAAAGAGGTTTATTGTTTTGTATTTGATACTTCGGTTGTAAATATTTCTATTAATGCAAGACATATCAAAACTGTCTTCTTATCCTACGGATTATATAGAATGTGTCTTACTCCTAACAAAATGCATGCCTATTTTTATATTACCGAGCTTGTTACTCATTAGAGAGGCTTCATAAAGGAGACATTGTACATGTTGTGGCATAAACGCATTAGTCACATTTCTAGGGAGAGGGTTAAGAGATTGATAAAGGATAACATTTTCCCAACTCTAGATTTTGGTGATCTGAAAACATGTATTAATTATTGTAGGGGTAAATTGACTAAGATAAAGAAAAAGGGTAAACTCTTACTTCTGGTTTATTGGACCTCATACATACAGATGTTAGTGGTCTGTATACAATCACATTGTGTAATGCTAGATATTTTCTGAAATTTATAATCATTCCCGCTACAATTATGTGTTCTTACTTAAAGAAAGTCTAATGTTCTTTATAAGTTCAAGATCTTTAAGACCGAGGTTGAGAACTAATTGGAAAAATCAATAAAGATTGTCATATCTGACCTAGGAGGGGAATACTATGGCCAACATGGGGTTGCAGGACACTAAAAGGGTCCTTTTTCCAGGTGTTTGGAATTAGTTAGAATAGTGACTCAATTCACTATATCAGGTAGTCCTGAGCAAAATGGTGCGACCGAAAGTCGCAATCACTCCCTAAAAGACATGATAAGGTGAATGCAGAGCAGAACTAACTTACCTAAATAACTTTGGGGCGAAGCCATCAAGACGACATTGTATATCTTGAATAGAGTCCCAAGTAAGTCAGTACCTAAGATGCCTTTTGAACTTTGGGTTGGTAAGAAACCAAGCTTTGCACACATTCATATGTGGGGCTGCCCTACTGAGTACGGTTATATAATCCTTATGAGAGTAGATTGTAACCTCGTTTCACTCGTTGCTATTTAGTAGGATACCCCAACCACTATAAGGACTACAGATTTTACTGTAGAGAAGGAAGGGCCAGAATAGTGGAATCACAGATGACTAAGTTTTTGAAATACGATGTCTATGATGAAGGTGGACCCTTATAACCTCCAGGTGATAATAGGAAGCATACTACGATCATTTTGTATTCGCCCCTTATACTATTAGGTCTAGTGGATGAAGGTTCGAGTGCCATGCTTGTGTAGGAACATGAACCTATGCCTGTTTAGGCAGAGGTTCCTGGGGGTACAAGAACCTATACAATTATGTAGATCCACCATAGAGAGGCGACTGCTATCTCATCAGATTACATAGTCAATTTTGGCGAGCAAAACTATGATATAGGACATGTTGTGGATCTAGTTACTTTTACAAAAGTCATTTTTGGACCCCATGCAGACTTGTGGTGGAAAGTGATGAAGGATGAGATGCAATCTATGAGACATAATAAGGTACAAGGGCTAATTGATTTACCTATGCATTACAAACCTATCAGTTGTAAGTGGCTATTTAAGACCAAGAAGGACACAGAGGATCAGAAGGAGCAAGGTCATCTTCCTATTGTTATATGTAGATGATATATTGCTTGTGTCAAATGACTTGACAATGTTACATGAAGTTAAGTAACTTTTGGCCAAGCACTTTGACATGAAGGACTTGGTAAAGCATCTTTTGTCCTCAGTAAATACATTTATCGGGACAGATTTCAACACTCATTGAGCCTTTCACAAAGAGAATACATTGTGTTACAAATGTTTAATATGGCTGACAATAGACCTATTGTGGCACCTATCTCTCATGGTGAAAAATTATCTTTGGCACAGTGTCCAAAGAATGAAGTTAAGAGAGAGGCTGTGAGGAATGTTCTAGTATGGTTGGTAGCCTAATGTATGCCTAGGTGTGAACAAGACCGGACATTGCATTTGCTGTTGGACTGTTGGGTTGATTTTTGGCTAACCCAAGTGTAGACCATTGAAATGCAGTTAAGCGGGTGTTGAGATACCTAAATGGTACCAAGGATTATACGTTGACATATGAAAAAGTAAATGATTTAAATCTGACAGGGTATATAGACTCTAATTTTGCTATATGTTCGAATTATCGTAAATCCACTTTAGGGTACATTTTTATGTTGGCAGATTGTGTAGTATCATGGAAGAGTGTCAAGAAGACACTAATAACTTCCTCAACCATGCATGCAGAGTTTGTTGCATGTTATGAGCTACTATATAGGCAGTTTGGCTCAAAAACTTGATTTCTGAGTTGCCTGTGGTAGATTAGGTAGTTAAACCCATTCGGTTATATTGTGATAATCTTTCTACATTGTTGTTATGTAACAATAATAAGAATATCACAAGGTTTAAGCATTTAGAGGTCAAATACTTTACCATAAAGGAGTTGATTAAGAAATGTGACTTCGAAGTGGAGCATATCAGGATTGAGGAGATGTCAATAGATCCATTGACTAAAGGACTTGACCCACTAGTGTTTGTTAGACATGTATCCAGTATGTGCGTATTAAGGTCCTCACACATTAGTAGTGAGAGCTTGTTGTATTTACTCCTTAAATGTTTCTATATTTTGGTGTATTATGACATTATGACTATTTATTAACATAGATGATCATCTTTTTATCCTAAATAATAATTGTTCTTATGTACAATCATAATACATACAAAAGTCTTAAGATTTGTGTTGATCTTAAGCATTTTAAAATTCACTGGGCATATATAAAGATTAACCTTGAGCCTATATCATTTAGACACATACAGTTTAATACGAATATCCATAAATTTGACATGACATAGGAAGATATAAGGTTTAATCCTATAAAGATTCTTTAATACAATTTAGTATTCAATTAGAGAACATAAATATTTTCGCTAATGCTGTTTAACATTTGGTGAGAGAAAACATGATTTCTCTATTGCGGTCTAACATATGCAGTTTAACATAAAGTTGGAGAAATTGAGACCTACAAACGAAGATGATACATATTAGATCATATAGGTATCATTTTAGTTTGTCACTCCATTTTTTCATTCATGTTAAGTAAAGTATTAGATATTCATAATTATATTAGACCTCTGTCACACATGACATATGTGTTTGATATTTTTGGGTATGGAAAGCCTTGCAGGATGGAATGTTGAAATTTCATTATCTTTGGATCAAATGTTTTTTAACTTTTAAATTTGATAATAATATAGTGATGTGACTTAACCGAGTTTTAAAACTAATTTCAAACTTGAAACAAAAATGTAATTAAGTATTGTCCAAGAGGGAGAGTGTTGGAATTTTTAGACTTTTCATAAAATTGGACAAATTTTTAGACTTTTCATAAAATTGGACAATATTTAATTGCATTTTCTAATTTTTCAATAACTTACTGGTTAAGTTTCGTAATTAGATCATGATAAAGTAATAACGTGCCTAATAAATGATCTAAATCAATAGGTCGAAGTCTAAAAGGAAAATGGATCTCGATTATTGAGGATCTGACCCATATCAGACCTATAATGTGGAAGCCTAATATAGAAGCTATATATAAAGGTTAAGATCTCCTGCAGTTGCCCATATCATTCGTAAGGATATGAATTCTCTGACTTGATAGAAGCACTTATGTTTTGAGAAAACTGTAGAAAGATGTTAACCACGTGTTGGTAAACGATGCAACAAAGATCTCATAGAGCAGAAGGTGCTTAGACAGTAGCAAAGCCTTTCTCCTTCAGACTTTCCATTGTTTCCTTGAGGCTCACTTTGAAGGGGATGAAGTTAATGCCCAGGCTCTTAGCTTTGTCCTTGGACACTTGGTAAGTTAATACGTATAGCTTATCATTAGCATACCTGCGTGTCAAGATTGTTTTCCAAGGGAGTAGATTAATATTTTTTTGAAGACATATGTATAGGCACGGTCAACGCTGGAGACAAACCAGATACAACCTACTTCTTTGGGAGTTAGAGATCAAGATAAAGCTTATGCAATATATTCACAATTTCTGAGTAGTGTGTAACTTTCTCAACCAGACAATATCTTCCATTAACTAATGGAATCTCAAATGCTTGAATGTGTGCGTTTGCAACATCTTTCACGTTGACCCTTCCAAATGTTGTGTTTGGAAAATTAGTTGCTCCTGCACTTAGTAAAGACATGAGAAGATGAATATTGTTTCTTATGTACAAGATTCTCATAATTTTTGGGATAAGCAAGCACCATTTAATAAGCATAAAATTGCAACAACATTTGTATTAAGTGTTGGTTGCAAGAGAGGACCAATCACCATTGTAAGATTTATTGTAACCAGGTCCAGAACTGTTAGGACTGATATAGGTGAGGATAATTTAGGAAAGGGGGCAATAACAAAAAAGGGAATAAGCCTAGTATGTGAAGAGTATACTCGAGGAGAAAGAAAGACGATGTAGAGGGGAGTTAGTTAGTTAGTGGTTGAGTTGGCAAAACAAAATGTTTTCGAACTAGGTGGTCTTGAGGTTGAGAGGTTGGTGAGGAGAGAAATTTATTGTAGGCAAAAAGAGGATTGTTCTTTCTGAGGAGCATTCAGCTGTGGGGGTGTTTCTTAGAATCACCACTGTAATAGTAATACAGTACTCTTTCATTCAATAATACAAACTTACTCTAGTGCTAAAAAAAACTAGAGTTCTATCATTGGTCCGACCTGTCGGATACTAGGAAGGGAGGATCTGTTCTACATTTATGCCACAAAGATGTCCGATAGAGTAGACTTGTTGGAATCTAGTATGGCTAGTTTGGAGGCTGGGGTTGAAGATATTCAATCATCTATAAGAATGGCCATGGGGGAAATGCAGCGAGCATTGTTGCTAGAAATAAGTAAGATATGGGTAAGAGACCAGTGGAAAGACAGGGGAGTGATACCTTAGGGAAGGGGCAAATTACAACTGATGAAAGGATTAATTAGCATCCTCAACAACCTATGCAGCTAGAGCAATCCACTGCCGATATGGAGGAATATAGAACGTCTGTATATAAGGTTGAACTACCCATATTTGAAGGGTCTGATCCTGTGGGGTGGATCACTAAAGCAGAAGTATACTTTAAGGTTCATAATACCTTAGAGGAGGTAAAAACCAAACTGGCTCTTTTAAGTATGGAGGGATAAACCATTCATTAGTTTAACCTTCTAAGAAAGACGGAGGTAGAATTGAATTGGGAGATGTTTAAGAAAGTTTTAATAGACTGATATGGAGGGATGAGGTTTGAGAATCCATTCAAAGAACTTTCTGACCTGCGACAAACTAATACAGTTGAAGAGTACATCAAGGCTTTTGAATTCATATCGTCTTAAGTAGGTCATCCATCGGAGGAACAATTTATGGGATATTTCATGAGTGGGTTGAGATCGGATATTAGAAGAAGGGTGCGTATGTTCAGTCCAATGAATAGGTATCAATTGATGAAAATAGAAAGGGCTGTGGAAGAAGAGGTGTGCAGTGAGCAAAGAGGTAGCGAGACCTTACACCAGTGTTTGGAGAGACAACTAAGGTTACTGGTTTTGGATGACAATGAAACGTTAAACGAAGAGGGAGAAATAATAGCCATTGAGGTGGAGGATGAAGAGAAAGGATAGGTAGCTTTAAAATACAGAACCATGCGAATGTTTAGGATGAATAAAGCACTGGTATCTGAACCAAAAAAACATGAGGTTGGAAGGAAAAATACACGGGGTTCCCATTGTAGTATTGGTGAATAGTAGAGCAAGCCATAATTTTATTTCCCCTGAATTAGCTACTGGTCTTGTGTTAACTAAAGAGCTGACAAAGACTTTAGGAATTAGATTGGGCAATGGCCATAATGTAACGACTAAAGGAAGATATATAGGGGTTCCTATTCGGCTGGGGGAGCTGGACTTGAAGATAGATGCTTACATACTATATTTCGGAGGAATAAATGTCATTTTGGGGTTTGCTTGGTTGCAGACCTTGGGGAAGGTCATCGTGGATTGGAAGGAGATGACCATGCAATTCCAATATGTTGGTCAAGCTATGGAGTTGTATGGAAAGGTAGAAACAAGGGTAATGCAGAGAAGGGGAATCACATATTACGAGGGTCCAGTACATTTGCATAGCCTACTAGCAAGTTTACACAGTGCTTTTTGATCAGTTGGAGTAGTCATAAAAAAGGGGATCATTAGACATAACTTGATGGTAAAGAACAGCAGGAGTTGAATCTAGTGCTGAACAAATTCCCAGAGGTATTCCAAGAGATTCAAGGATAACCCCCAAAAGGAATCATTCTCATTTTATTGTTTTACAATAAGGACAATGTTCGATTAGTGTGAGACCCTATAGATACCCACACCATCATAAAGATGAGATTGAGAAACAGGTTCAGCAAATGTTACAATTAGGCATCATATGACCTAGCTCAAGTGCTTATTCTAGTCCTATAATTTTGGTCAAGATGAAAGATGCTTCATGGCGAATGTGTGTGGATTATAAGGCCTTAAATAAGGCCACAATACTAGACAAATATTCTATTCCAGTGGTGGATGAGCTTTTAGATGAGTTACATAGTGCTTATTTCTTCTCTAGGTTATATCTCAAATCTAAGTATCACCAAATCAGGGTCAAGAATGAAGACGTTGAAGTAAATCACACGTTAGTATAGACTTTAAGTTCAATATACAAAATGCACAAGAGGGTTGAATTATGTATCCTTTTTTTATGAAAACAATTCCCTTTTCAGTTTCTTTGAAAAAACTTGCCTTTTCAAACTATTAAGTAAGAATATCACGATGTATTGCAATTAACTTCTAAGTACTTGTATAAAACAATAGAAATTAAAAGTCGAGAGTTAGAGAGTAGAAGTTGACATAGTAGTTTTATCCTGGTTCACCCCAAACCGTGGGCTACGTCCAGTCCTTAGAATCCTTTATGATATTCACTATTCTTCTAAAAAATACAAGTATTCTTTTCACCGAGCCTCTTCAGGTCTCTTACAGTAAGTATTATTTTTCTCACTTAGCCTCTTCAAGCTCTCAACTTTTCTTCTCTCTTACAGAGGGATATTGCGAGCTTTGTTAAAGATAATAATAGCTCTAGATTTTAGCATAATGAATATAGTTTCTCAAAATCACTAATTTTTTTGAAATCTCTAACTTTTTCAGTCTTTAACTCCGACTCGTATTGATAGCCTTCATCTTCAACTGCTTCTTGATAACCACTTCTTTCTTCTTGTTTCTTTATCTTTGAAGAAACAGTTATTCAGTTGAGTTATGTAACTAACTCAAACTGATTAACCATCCGATATAGTATTGGGTCTTTGCCTTAGTATTGCTTCGTCTTATTTTTCCACTTTGTCTTAGTTTCTTTCGTCTTAGTTTATGCTTTCGCTTTGTCTTACTTTCTTTCGTCTTAGTTTCTTCTTCTGTTTCGTCTTACTTTCTTTGGTCTCATTTTTGCTTTCACTTCGTCTTAGTTTGCTTCAGCTTGCGTCTTAGTTTGCTTTCGCTTCATCTCACTTTCTAATATTATTATTATTTAATTTTCATCAAAATTATTAATCGTGAAGTCATTTTGACTTGACAATCTCCCCCTTTTTGATGATAACAAATAATCATAGTTTTAGAAAGATAGTTATACAATGTTTTTAAAAATTGTATAAGAAGATATACAATTTTTAAAAACATTGTAAACTTTACTACCTTCTATACACTCCCCTTCTCTTCTTCTTCTTCTCCCCTTCTCTTCTTCTTCTTCCCTTATCTTTCTTATTTTCTCCTTTCTCCCCCTTTTCTTCTTCTTCTCCCCTTATCTTTCTTATTTTCTCCTTTCTCCCCCTATTTGTTACTGATTAAAAATCATGACCGAAGATGCTTCATAATTTCAGAGAACATTTCCTTCATTTCAGTGCGGAGTAACTTGAGGTCTTGTCGTATATGAGCTACTTCCTCATGTAAGTCACCCATTGAAACACGTAGATCATCAACCTTATCATGAATTTCTTCAATTTCTTCGATTAAGGCATCATCACTTTTCTGCTGTTGTACTTCGAAACCAGTAGTAGTACTATATGCTTCTAAAGGTATGACATCCGGTTCAATGATTGTAAAAACATGAGGTTTGAAAGATAAGTTTGGTTCGGGGAGATTAAGGTCATCAGGTCTGGGTAGTCTTGGAACTTGTTTTCCAAATAGGTATAGTACATCTCCAATTGAAGATATAGAGCTCAAAGGTCTAATGTGTATAATTAGGTGCACAAGAGTCTCTATATTGAAGCTAATATCTCCAACTCTGATAGTTCTAAACTGCCTTTCTGTTATTCTTCCAACTACCTGAGAAGTTTCCTCAGTGGTGAGACGACCACAATGACTTCATGATGCCTTTGAGATATAGTGGCAAACATAGATTCCTTTGTGATGAGCTGCATAACACGCCTCATCTATGTTTCTCACTTCAGCTTTAATCTAATCTTCTGTCAGATCACTTGTCATCCCTTCTGGATACATTTTCTTCTTCCCCTTTTCTTCATTGCGAACAATGTAAGGTCTTGGTTGAATGTCAAGTACAATCTTTATCACAGTTCTTTTTGTAAGTGAGAAAATAGTATACTTCTGCTTAGTTATCTGTGTTGGGTATGGTTATGATCTTTCATCTCCCAAAACACCATACAACCTTTTCTCTCCATCATTCATTAGATGCATAGAGCGACTATTCACAAAAATTGGTTCAAATTGTACCTTGACTAACCTTTTCAGGGGTTCTCTTATGATTATAGAGCTGCTACTCCTGATAGATTCAACTTCTTCAATGATTTTCATTTTCAAATCCTCTTTTCTCATTGGTTGAGAAGGATTAGCCTGTGCAGGACTGTGTTCAATTGACCTTTTCTTTTGAATAGCAGTTGGAGTGCTCTTTTTCTGACTGATTTTTGGCTTCTTATTTTCTTCAATCAGTCTAGGAGGTTGTTGTTGAGGTTGGGGCTTCTTCTTCTCAAAATACAACTTCCTTTTTATCTCAGTCTCTTTAGCCAATTTTGCTAAATCTTCCTTCAAAATTGAGACTAAAGACTTGGTTTCCTGCGGTGCTTTCATTCCAGAGTCTCCACTCTGAGTCAATTCTTTTCCTTTCTTCTCCTCTTATTGACGTAGGGTTCGTACTCAAGGCGACCTTTTTGCTTGCTTGGGTTTCTCTGAAAGGAGTGCCTCGCCCTTTCTCTTTAAGGTCACTTATGTCTCTGTCTGTCGCACCTGGCCTTCTTCTTTTTGTGAAATCGACCTAGCTTTTATTGTATCATCTGACGATTAACTCAATCTCTCTATGGACATTCTTCTAGTGGATTGAGATTTTAATTTTCTTGTGTGAGATACTTTTTCACTCAGACTTTGCTTGACAGCACGCTCCCCCTCAATCCTTGTTATCGTCTTAGAATCTGTTTCTTCTCTTTCCTGATTCTTCAAGCCCATTCTACTGATAGTTATAGAATTAATGACGCTTTTGATGTTTAACTTCGTTCTGTTTCCTCTCTCAAGAAAGTTTCCAGAATCGCTAAAGATTCTTGTCAGCATCATTCCATACAGTAGGGTAATCGAGTCTTTCTTCGACTTTACTATGTAATGGAGGATTAGGTATGGAAGATCTATGGGCTGGCAATTGAGTAGATGAAATAGACATTGCTCATTTAACATTGTTACCAGATTCCGCGATCCTCTTCTCTGTAGAACACAATGAAAGTGTCAGAAAGAGTAACGAATGTAGAACCCTAGCCCTCGGCACAAGACTTAAGGCCTTCTTCTCCTTTAGGTCATTACATCCATATAGTTGCCGATTAATTTGAATCTCCTCCATACTGGCTTGAGTCATCCATCTAGCTTTATGAGTAAGCTTTACTCCAACACATGGACACTCAGTAGCCTTCTCGATTGACTTCAATGTTACTATAATCGACAATCTGTCCACAACTGATACTTGCATATTTTCTACCACTTCTACATTCTTCTAGAAGTCATATACTTCATTCGGATAAACTCTCTCATTGACCTGAAAGAAGTTCTTCCATCCAGCTGCTACAATCTCCTGTTCGATATCCATCTGGTCCTTCTTTAAGGACTTGAAATCAACAAGTCTTCCACTCGTCATCGATTGCTCTATTTATGTCTGAAATCAACAAAGAATTGAATGCACAGATGTATTTCTGAAAGAGGTGAGATTGGTTTCTGAAGTTGAGAGTGAGAGCAAGGAGGGTTTTATATCAAAACAGAGTAATGGAAAGTGTTGTTGAGAGTTCTTTCAAAAGTCGATGCCAGGGTATGTCAAGAGTGTTCTAGAGTAGATGGTATTCTCAAGGCTTTGAGAAGCTTTCCCTCCAAAACTTTCTTGTGACAGAAGTTACCGTCTATGGCTTACTGTTACTATTACCGTTAACTCTTACGACTTTTTATCTTCTTAAATAAGAGGACTATCTGGGTCATGACGTGTCATACGGTTGATCAGTTAACATTACCATATTCAGGTTTCGTCTGATTTCTTTGAATCTTTCTTCACTCAATGGCTTAGTGAAGATGTCTGCCCATTGATAGTTCATCTTAACAAACTGTAGACTTACGATCTTCCTCTGAACATAGTCTCGTAGAAAATGATGTCTAATTTCAATATGGTTTACCCTCGAATGTTGTATTGGGTTCTTCGACAGGTTGATAGCACTTGTGTTGTCACAGAAGATTGGGATTTGTTCTTCTTATATTGAATAATCTTTTAGCTGGTACTTAATCCACAAAGTCTGTGAGCAGCAACTTGCGGCTGACATATACTCAGCTTCTGCAGTTGATAGAGCAATTGAGCTTTGCCTTTTACTTGACCAGGAAACCAGGTTGTGGCCTAGGAAGTGACATCCTCCACTCGTACTCTTTCTATCAATCCTATATCCAGCATAATCAACATCACTGTAGGCAATTAACCTGAAATCTTTACCTTTCTCATACATTAAGCAAAGATCAGTAGTACCTGATAGATATCTCAAAATTCTTTTAACAACAAT
>JANZLH020303995.1:0-14169 GCA_026770325.2 Erythroxylum fimbriatum
CTTATTAATTAATGAAAATTGATCGATTAATTAATAAATCGATCAATTTTTAACAACAAGAGTTAGTAAAGTAAATTAAACCGAAAAATTGGACAATTTGAGATTTCTATGGTTGAATTTGCTAACCGTTGATAATTTCACAATTTAAGTATTGTTCTAAATAAAAACTAAAAATTAATATAATAACTAATAATATTATCAAACCGTAAGTAATAATTTTCAAAGCAAGAATAATGCAATAAAAAATAAAAAATCGCTAGAATTTAGTATATTTAACCCTACAAAACTACCAACTCCATTGAACTTTTAAGTGTTATATATAGCTTGATATTGTTATTATTTTTTAATAGGAAACACCGTAAGACATGGTGACCCATGTCCTTTTTCTGTGTGTGAATTGTTTACAATATCGTTAAGTTCTCAAAGAAAGTCTGAACCAAAATAAAGAAAAATCCAAGTCTACAGTGCAGTTCATAAATTAAATTAAACTAATAAGTCGTGCCCACGAGTGAGAAGCAAGCATGGTCCCTGAAAATCTGGTTTCCACTTAAAAACACCGACAGAAGCGACCAAAGGGGAACATCTCAGTTTCACATACCTTTGGGGGGATATAGATATATACTGGGCGTTTTACGTATCGACCCGTGCAGTGCTGTAGCTAAGGGTTTAAGTATCCTGCCTGGAGGGTATGTTCGTAGGAATGAAATTCAAAGGAATTGGCGGGATTATTTAGTTAATTTTATGACGGTCTAATACCGATTGAAGCTTTTAAATTTTAAACTTCTCGTCTTACCGGTTTAACTTTTTAAAATATTGATATATATAAAATTTGTGGTGGATTATAATTATAATCTTAATTATATACAGTTTCGAAGCAGGCACTTTACTTAGCTGGATTTGTGAAGGAATGCTATTAATATTTATATATACCAACCACCAAATTTTGTCTAATAGCTTTCGTGTGTTCAATATTGGCTGGCAACCAGAATTACAGACATCAGACACAATTTTGTTTTCTTCTATAATTTGTGGACATGTGAAGTTTAGTTTCCACATGTGAACACCATTTTCATCAAACATTAGAATGTGAGTGAGTAGGTAGAGACATAGATTTATCTCATAATTATAAGACAATAATTGATATCTCGACCAATAAATATAATTAGTATTTGAATCGACCAATAAATATAAAGTTTACTTTTATTCGTATAATTAACGTGATTATTCATCTAATTATTTATAAGATAATTTACTTAAAATACATTATTTATAACCATTTATTTAAATAATAATAATAATAACAAGTTTTATTTAACATGAATCCATCTTAGCTAAATACAGGATACATTAAAATGCAAATTGTATTTTCGTAAGAAAAGGATCCGTAAATGTTTTTATATTCACTTAATTAATTAATGTGAATATTCATAAATGTTTTTTATTTTTTTTCTTCTTGTGGATCATTTAGATATATTATCTTTATTAGTTATGGGTAAGACTATATACTACTAAATTTTTTATCGGGTGTTGTTGTTGTTTGTTTGATTACTTAAAAGATAATTTCTTCAATGTATTAAAACATTTTTTAAGGAATGGAAGCTAATACCATATACATAATTTTTATAGATTTTTTGTTACAAGTGCCTAACTTACCCCCAAAACTAGATCAAGAGCGAGAGGTTTGCACTATTATAAATTCTTGAATGTCCTTATAGTTGTCCGATATGAGATTCCTGACACCACCACCTCAGTCCAGAGCAGAATTGAACATTTGATGGATATATTGGGCAAAAGGACATAACCGGGCACCACTCCAAACCATCGAGATAAACTAGCTCTGATACCATGTTAAACAGGCCTAACTCACCCCCAAAAAGCTAGCTCAAAGGGGAGAGGTTTGCACACTATTATAAATTTTTAAATACTCTTATAATTGTCTGATGTGAAATTCCTGACATTTTTTAAAGACCGATCATTGAAAGGAGATCATCAACTAATTTCCCACCTCTTAATCTGTGTTTTATAAATATTTGAAAGAACACAACCATTGTGTCTCTTACCGAATCCCACAATTATTTCTGGCTCGAAAAATAAAGACTCTCTTGCATTAATTTCACCTAAATGTTCGTGTTCTTCTTCTTCTCTCTTAAAACCCTTTTTGCATCAACTTTTAGGATTCCTCACCAATGATCAAGGATAAGTGCAACTTTACAAGTAAGACCAAAACCCCAACCCCATAACAGTATCTTCTTCTCCTTTATAATATACATATTTCTAAGTTGTACTTATCACCCCACATGTGGTCAGTCCACGTGCCTCTCGCCGGAAATCTCGCCGGTCACCGGTTCTTTTCAGTGGGTCTCACCTTCCCCGACTGAGCCGGTCCTGTCCATAAGTCTCGAGACAAAACCCTACAGAGAAGGTGAAATTTTTGACTCGATCGATTTGTATATGTTGCGAGTTATGAACCCTCAAGATATACTAAAAAAAGGGGTTAGATGATAAAAAGAAGAGTCCTTTTGTCAATTATTGAGAAATATAAAAGCATTAAATAATATAATTTACATGGTTCTCTGCACTGAATTCTGTAAATGTTCCATGAACGTGCATGTCCAATATTCATGAACTCTCGTGAACCTCAACCTCTTCATTTTTTATGTGTATATGTAGCGTTGGAACCGCATACCTTATGTTTCAAGTTTGTTTAATTGTTAGTAAATTAAATATTTTTGTATTAATTATTTGACAAAATGGGTAAATAAAAATAATATTTACAAATTTTAAAATATTTTCACTTTTAATCAAATTTTTTTTATAAATTTTAATTTTAGTTTGAACTCTCAATCTCTTAAATTAAATTTCAAATTATTACTTATTAGTGTTGGTATAGTAGCTCATAAGCCCTCAAGGGGTGTGGCTAGATAGTTGAGAGCGGGGCTTAGCTTTGGTTACGTCCCAGGTTCGATTCCTTGCTAGCCCCTCTTGTAAGAGCTTGGAGCAGCCGGAGTTTTACTTATGGATGGAGAACTAGTGAGGCCCTCTGTGATGGGATGTAGCCACTTAACCCTCTGAGAGGTAAGCTCGCTTGGCCCGCCTGTGGGGTTTCCTCGAATCCAAAAAAAAAAAACTCATAAAACCTAGAGATTAGCACGTGATTATCTTCAGTTCACTCCTTAATTTAAGAGATTACTTACCTCTGTCTCTTAATTATTCTTATAAATGATACTTAAATGAATAATTTATTTATATTATTTATTAAAAAATCATAATATAATTACAAATAAGAAGTTAATACAATTAGCCCTTTCTCTATTAAAAAAAATCTTCAAACAATTATTATTTGATCTGATCCGAAACCATTTAAGAGTTAGGTTCTATGTACGACCAAATCTAAATCTACTTGATGTTCATTTAATTATAGGTCATGAAATTGCACGTTACTTTGTTTATGTTAACTTCAGTTCCCAAACATTGTATGTACTGTGTGACTGACCTTATCTCTTCCTCTTCTTTTTTTTTTAATTTCTTGGACATTATCTTTTGGTCATAAAGTTGCACGTTAAAGGTATAATCTTTTTAACTCGGTAGGAGAAACTCTTCAGAAAAAATCACCTAAAAAGAACGAAGGCATGTGATACTGCTTCAAAAATATCGACCTTTATACATATTCTCCTCTTTTCCCTTTTTTTTTTCCTCGTGACCTTTATAGGATATTGGAGAGGCATACATCTATACAAGTCTCACTATTTTTATATGGAATTAATTATAAGATTAAAAATGTAAATCTTCTTTGTGATTTTAAAAATTTAAATAATTACTTTATCATAATTTTTCGAAAAAATTTATTCAAATTTTTAGTTTTCCAAAAAGAACATACATATAAAATAAGATCAACCATAGATTAATTAAATATTTTTTACTTAAGGATTCGAGTACTCCACTTTTAAACTTGAATAAAAATAGCAAAATTTGAATTAAACTAATAATTTATTATAAATATTTTAAATTATTAATTTAAGTCGAGCATGATTAGAGGAGTCCAGATCCTCTGTCCAATATTATGATGTCTTATTGTGTCTAATAAATCTCAATTATTTATTTATATGGGTCTCGCATGGGACCCACAGGGGTCATGCAAAATAAATGGCTGAAATTTCATGAGACAGAATAGGAAAGAGTAATATTAGGCAGAAGATCTGGTATCTGGTTAGAGATAATACATAGATATATATTAATAAAAGACTAATAATCATAACCTCTCAAATGGAAAAGGCACAAGTAATGATTGTAGCAGAAAAGAGGCCAAACATCTCTTGCTTCAAATGCAAGCCTTTTGAGTTGCTTCGGTTTGAAGATTTATTCTCTGATTAATCCCTTACCATTTTGTTCTATAAAATTCCATGCCCTATCTTCTCAATCTTTGCTTTTCTGTTCCATGCTTGGATTGTTTTGTTCTAACTCATAACACGTACACCCTCATCTTCAAGACCCGACAAGGCGACATGTTCATAAAAGCTTCAACTAAGGGTGGCCCTTCTTTTTAGAACAGATCCTCTTTTTCGAGCTTGTTATATATGATCTATATATAGATATATATATTCAGTTTCTTAACCATAAGCAATGATTATTACAGGGCTTATCTTTGTTA
The DNA here is from genome assembly GCA_026770325.2 of Erythroxylum fimbriatum. NCBI lineage: Eukaryota > Viridiplantae > Streptophyta > Magnoliopsida > Malpighiales > Erythroxylaceae > Erythroxylum > Erythroxylum fimbriatum. The sequence goes on from JANZLH020303995.1 coordinate 4,649, forward strand.
AGTGATCGTTTCACAACAATAGCTTAAGCTGTTGTGTGAGACCAACTTAATTAGTTTTATATATTCACTAACACACTCCCTTAAGTGAAAGTCCTTTAAGCTTAAAACTTGTACATGATCACAAAGGCTCTGATAATAGGTGGGTAGTAGGATTTGAACTCACGACCACTTAGTCACAAAGGCTCTAATACCATGTTAAGTAATTATTTCATCACAATAGCTTAAGCTGTTGTGTGAAGTCAACTTAATTGGTTTTATATATTCACTAACAGGTTTCAACTTAATTGGTTTTATATATTCACTAACAGATTTTTCTTGTAATTTAAAATATTTTATAAAATTTTCATGATTTTTAAAATTTTCGAAAAGACTCCTAATTTTTAGTTTATCAAAAGAACGTTTTTTTGAATTTTAATTAAAAAATTAACAAAATATATCAGGAATGAAATAAACAAATTCCGATTTAATTGTTAAACCTAACTTAAAGTAATTAAATTCAACTTGAATTAATAATTTGAAATAAGTATAAAATTAATTTAGTTCGAATTTAGAACGTAAGTTGAATCCTCGAGTATTTATACTATAAGTATTTTGTTGTTATTTTTAATCAAAATTTAATAAAAATGTTCTAAATAGCATAATAATCAAAAATACAAAAGAAGTTTATATACTTTGCTTAAAGGAAACTTCAGTCAACACAAATATCTATTACCTTAGTAATTTTTTTATTATATATAAAACCAATGGACACGGCCAGATGCTCCTGATCTCTTTGTTTATTTGTACGGATCAGCCTTTTTGTAGTGTAAGCATCACCATTTACTATGCAAGAAGGAAGTAGTAGCGGTGGACCTATTTGTGTAACGTAATGTAATGCAATGAACTGCCCACAAAACACATGTACGAGTAGGAGTCACCGGCGACACCAGAATCAAGGTCATCTTGGGTTTGATGCTCATTAACTTATTAGTGGTGGATGATCTGTGACTGCGACTGACCAGAGTGAGAGCTAAACGAAACCCCCATGATATGGTATGATATGTTTATATCTACATATATCGGACTTGATGCCTCTTGTATCATTGACTCATACGTATTATCCTGTCGTGGTGTGAGTGTACTTTTTTTTTATATAGATAGTGATAATTTGTGATCAAGAAAACTCGGATTCAGATTACACTTAAGTCTTAAAAATACACCACATGATGCTATGGGATGCAAGTTGAGCTCTAGAACGGCAATCATATTTTAAGAGAAGAAGCTGAGATAAATCAAGAACCAAATATAACAAAATGTGAGATTGGCAGGGCATGCATGATTTGTCGAACTTGGTGTACTTCCCTAGCTGTCTTTAGTTTATGGAGTTATATACACTATGGAGGAGATGAAGGGAAGCCTGGCCAGAGCCAGACCGACGACGGCTCTCGAGAACCAGACCGGTCTCTCTGCTTTGGTTTTGCTAATCCTTAGGGTTCTTTTATTATTTTTCTCACTTTAATTCAAACATGGGATCTTTAAACACTAGTCAGTAGTTTCTTCATCGCTAACGGATCAATACACACACTTTCTTCAAGAAAAATAAATAATAAATCAATTTTCACGTTTTTTGAAATGAAGAACTAATTAATTATCTTGTTCTAAATATCCAAGCAAGGTGAGAAATATCTTAGATTTTTTTTAATAAATAACTTTCTAAAGTCTATTTTTAAATAACTTCTCAAACTTTTAAATAAATATAATTATATGATTTTTAAATACAAATCTATATTTTCAATTTGAATTTGTCTTTTCCATTAAAAGAAAAGATATTAACTAAATTTGTAGGTAATTAAAAAGTCCATTTTTAAATAATTTTTAATGAAAAAAGATAAAATGTGGGCTTTTAAATAATTAAAAAGTCCAAATTTAATTTTTTTCATTAAAAAACCTATTTTTACATAACCGAATTTGTCATATATAAAGGCGATAAAAAGTTAAATAAGTGATATTTTTTCTTAATTTCGGAAACAACCTCTTTACTAATTAGAAGTAAGCCTACATATTAGTAAAATCTATATTGAGTGTTGTTATTATTGTATTATTTTAATTATGATATTATCTTCTTAAGGAAAATTTTTTTTATAATCAATATTGATGTGTTTATCCTATTATCGAGTTCATGTGACAAACGATTACATGCTCACGTGAGATATTTTAGTCTTGAGATTATTACACGCAGGCGTGCTGGTTCCGCCTGATGACTTCTACTCGGTCGTATGTTTTTGCCACAAAAAACCATCGATCTCGACGGTTCCTATGTGACCTCGTGTTTCTATTGCCAGAAAAACCATATCCACTTGTTTCTAAAATACAAAGAAATAATGGTACATAAATCCAAAACTCGATAGACCAATTCGGCAGCTTTCTCTACTACATAAACCAGCTCTTCATTTATCATCACTATCACCAAGTTGGTCGGGAATCCCACATCGAACAAATATGAAAACATTTAACAATTTATAATAGTGTGCAAACTTTCCTTTCTTGAGTTAGCTTTTGGGGGTGAGTTAAGCTCTTCTAACATAGTATCAGAGCCAGTTTGTCTCGATAGTTTGGGGCGGCCCCCGGTTATGTCCCTTTGCCCAATATATCCACCAAATGTCCAGTCCTGCTCTAGACTGAGGGGAGTGTGTCAGAAATCCCACATCAGACAAGTATGAAAAAATTTAACAATTTATAATAGTGAACAAACCTCTCCCCCTTAAGCTAACTTTTGGGGTAAGTTAGGCACTTTTAACTACATAAGCTAGCTCTTCGGTTAGTCATCACTATCACTTGATGAATGCGGTCGTGGATGTGGTGATGGGGAGAGGCTCACTAACGAATCATTTTTTAAAGATGGGGATGAATATGACCCGTGATGTTGGAAATTAAAGAAGGAACAAGGACAATTTCATTAGTCGGCTTCCTTGTTTCATGCGTTGTAAGATTTAAGTCAGATTTTTTTTTTATTTTTCAGAAAAACTCTTTTGTGGTTAAAATATAACGATGAAATAAATGCAATATAAATAATAAATGTAAATTAATTAAATGTTAAATATAATAAATTATTAATTTAAATCATATTTAATTGTACTAACTTAATTTAATTAATAATTATTTTTTCCTTCCAAAAACTAAATTTCATGATTTTTGTTTTGTGTGGAACTATTATGTTGGCTTGTAAATTTCACTTGTTACCATAAAACCAAACCGTCTTCCCAGCACTTGCGAGGTTAATCCAAATTTTCTTGTTGACTCCTTCAATCATACGTAATTAATTATGATTAAGTGTGATCTAATGATTATCAAAGTCAATCAAGCAATTATGTTTCCTCTTACTTTCCAAAAATAGACATTCCTTATAATAATAAGAAGGATTTGACATGAAGGAATTTCAGGAAGTCAACTTTAATTTTTTTTTTGAAATAACTTTAAATGTAAATCGTACTTAATTTAGTAAAGAAAATATTGCAAAATAAAAATTCTCTAAACAAATTTTCTTCAACGAGATTGGGAAGTGCGAATCGAGCATATTCATCGAGAAGGCAACCGGTGTTCGAATTGGCTGGCTGCTGTTACTGTCCAGGGCCGCCCAGGCCTCCATATCTTTCCAGAGCCCCCTTTGCCCCTACAGGATCTCCTCCATAGGGACAAATAAGGAGTCGAGTACCGCTGCACGTTGCGTGTTTTAATTTAGCTGTTTTTAGCTCTCCGGTGTATTAAAAAAAATTCTCTAAACAAAGATAATAAATAACATGTAAACTAAATAGTATTAGTTAATAAAATTTGGGCCATTGTAAAACAACATTTTTTTTAATTAGGGTTAAAGTTGCATATATTGGACCTTTTTAAACTCCAAATTTAGCTGAATTTTTTGCTGAATTATGTTATTATTGTTTAAATTTTCATTACGGAAAATTAAATCGAATAAATATTTAGGAAATAAAGAAAAATATACAATTTTATCATTAAAATAAAAGACAAAAAAGTTTCCTTATTTATCTAAAAAATGATAAATAAAATTTATTGTCAAACGGAAAGTATACGGAAAGTCCAAGTCCATGTAATCCGTACGATGATTATTCGGACGGAGAGCGTGTAACACTTGGAGTCAAGCACACATCATCCCACTGGAGTGGCTGTCCATGAGACCATGATTAGTCATGTGTGATTTGACCGTGTACCAGGACGTCGGCTACAACTTCACCGGAGCCTATGGGGTGTTGGACTGTTGGGTGTGAAAACCGCCCCGGTGACTAAAACATCCTTTAATATAATCAATTTAAACAAAAAAAAAAGATTCCCAAAATAATTAATAGGGTAATAAAAATTTTATAATTAAACTTGTGATTTATTTTTAATATTTTAGGAGGAAGCAAATAAATGTAAATGATTTTAACTCTGTATGGAATTATGGGGCGGTACTGTGGTAGTGACTAGTGAATACTGAACCGAGGGTGGCATAAGCACGTCTCGAGAAACAGAAAAAAGGGCAGAGAAGTAAGAAAAAAAAGAAGATATTTATAAAATGGCGGCGAATTCTAGGTTGCCGGCCACGTTAGTTAGTTCTGGCTGTAATAAAAAGTTAATTTTTAAAATAAATTAATAAATGTAAAAAAATGTTTTTATTTTAAGAGGTAGAAAATTATTAACCCACCACCCACTCTCAAAGGCCAGCACAGAATGAAGTGTCCCACACCATCCAATTTACCAACATACCCTCCGTGTCTTCTCTCGGTTATCAACGGTCGGTCTAAGGTTAAAGGAGTAAGTAAGCGGTCAAAGCTATGTCTGTGTGTGTGTTTCACATATTTTCTTGATTTTTTGACCGGCAACATTTTAACCGGACCCGGGTATCTTGGGCCTCACGTGACTGGTGACACGGTATTCAAGACGAAGAGCTTGCCATGCTGAACTTGAAGTCGGGCCCATCTTTACACGTGTCATGATCTTACTCAATCATCGAGATACGGCGGCTGGTATAGTGAATTTAATACGTGTCCTTTATGATCACGGCCGGAATCTTCGGCCCCGACTCACCGGCTTTGACATGACCATGACTAGTTCCTACCTAAGCTCATCTCTCTATTTGAACGCAGTTGAAGGTTATATCATACATGATTTTGATGGTTCAACGCCATGTTTTCACACATTCACTATAAAGGAAATGCATTTATTATAATAACAATATACTTATTTATTATAAAAAGTGTTTCTTAACAATAATATATTTATTATCAATCTCAAATATTAAAATTGTTTTACATCATATAAATTCAAAATTTGAACATCAATTTCAATTTAACATATCACTTAGTTGAAGAAATAAATTACTTAGATCTTATTATTTGTATTCGATAAATATTAAAAGATATCACAAAATCTCTAATTCTTTTTTAAAAACAAAAAGAAAAATATAAATTTTATGGTAATGTGGTTAAGAAAATATAAACTCTTGATTAAAATTAGAAATGGGAAGTAGTTTTTGCTAAACATAGTGGATTTGGTGCGAATCTCACTAACCTATTATCAAAATTTAATGCCAAGTGTTGACCATAAGAGTTTAGTACATACAAATTAATCTAAAGTTTCCTTTTTATTTTCGTAATAATAAAATAAGTGGTCTGAAAAATCGGAAAGAGATAGATAATAAATTCGGCCTAGTAATTTGGGTTTCCCAATTTCAGCTGCTGGATCCTATAAAACAGCGATTTCAGTGTTTTCTTCACCGCAATTAGTAAACCCACTTTCTCTCTCTCTCACTGCTTTGTCACAGGACTGTGTACACTCCGAAACTCTCTTCTGTCTTATAGACTTTTTCTGAGTACTCTCTCTCCTCCATTTTCACTTCTTCTTCCTCTTGCCTTTCCTGGGTATTTTCTCGTTTTGGGAAGGATTTAAAGCCTGTCTGTTCCTGGGTTGGTTATTTCTTAAGTAGGAAAAACAGCTTTTGTTTCCGTTTTCCTCTTGCTATAAGTAGAGATTTTGAGGTTTGGAGCCTTGAGTTTTATCTTCTTTCTTCTTCTGGTTCAGAGACGTAGTGACTGTTCAAGTGTTTGAAAGGTTTCGAGATTTTAATAGTGTTTAGTGAGCCTTTTTATGTCTGTTTGGCAGGTTTCTGAATCACCCTTGTCTCTCCTTATCTCAAAGTTTTAATCTTCAGCTTCACGACTCTTTCACCTTTTGTTCTCTTTATTTGCTTTTTTGGTCTCTTTCCATGCCAATGCAGAATCTGTGAGGAGCAAAACCCAGAAAAAGAGAAACACAAACATGGGCTTGAGGAACAACTTTAACAACTTTCTGTGTCCGATCAAGCTCACGGAACACAGAGAAGTCACTAAGAAATTTTCCAAACCATCTTTCAGACCCAGAAAAGTACTCTCTGATGAGAGGAGTCACCACCCTGACCAGAACGTCCCACGGGTGGTCCGGATCGCCATCGTCGACAACGAGGCTACAGACTCCTCCAGCGACGAAGAGTGTGAGCTATTTGGTCGTCGACGAGTGAAACGCTATGTGAACGAGATCAGCATCGAAGCTACATGTAAAGAAGCGAGTACTACTGCTGCTGCTGCTACTACTCTAATCTCCAATACCCGAAAAAGAAGAGCAAGTACTGTCCTACCGTCACGAAGCCGCCCACTGAAACTTAACTCTGCAGCGACGACATCAAATGGAAGGAAGTTTCGCGGCGTACGGCAAAGGCCGTGGGGAAAATGGGCGGCTGAGATTCGCGATCCTGCCAGGCGTGTACGGCTCTGGTTAGGCACTTATGATACTGCCGAAGAAGCTGCGATGGTCTATGATAATGCTGCCATTAAACTCAGAGGACCTGACGCTTTAACCAACTTCATGACTCCACCAGGAAGAGAAGAACACGAAGAAAAAGACCACAAAGAGGAAGAGAAGCCAGAGATTAACACCACTTCCACTTCCGGCTACGAATCCGCCAACGAGTCTCACAATCTTTGCTCACCCACTTCAGTTCTCAACGTCAACGAAGTGGAACTCATTGAATGTCAGAAACCGGGAAAAGGAGTGGAAGATGTCCTGCAGGAGTGCGAAGGAGAAACCAACGTCCCCGATGATTACTTGTCACAGAGTTTGCCGTTGCTAGACGAGCCCTTCCTCGACGATTTCTTCAACTTCACGAGCACAGGACCGTCCCTCTTCGACGACGACACCATTTTTCAGGGAACCGTATGGAACGGGGACTTCGGCGACTGTTTCCCGGACACGAGTATGGAAGATTTTAGATCGCCAGGGTCACCCATTTCGCAGGAAGACGATTTTTTTCAAGACATCGGCGACTTGTTCTCCTCCGAACCACTAGCGGCTCTATGAGAACCGAGAGTCTGTCTCGATTCGATTCGGTTCGGTTCAGTTGCTTTCGTTAGACCACTGTTTTGTTGCTGACTCGACGGCAAAGTTTTGAACCCGTGGCGCACGACATATCGGCCTGTTTAGTTTTGCTTATTATTTTTGTTCCGTTAAAATTAACGGAAGAAACTGAGTGAGAGAGAGTACTTTCTTAGATAATATCGTACTTTTAAATTTTGGAAATAATTAGTACAATTTTGAGAGTTTTTTAATATTTATTTATTATTATTATTACTATTTTTAATTGAAAATTACTAAATTAGTAAAAATAAATTAAGCTAAAGTGACACGGTGGCATTCCTTTTGCCTTCCTCACCCCACACGCGCTGGCGTAATTTGCGGTGGTGGCCGGTCGAGCGAGTCAAGTCGGTGGCCGCTCGTGCGTGTGAACTCGTTCTAATTTTTTATGCTACTTTATTTTTGTTTCTAAATATCTTCTTTTTGCACGCGGCCATTCGCCCATTCCAACCCCAAATCTACACAAACACGCCGTTTAACAGCACAGCCGCAAAGTTCAAAGGCCTAATAAAGGGCAAGCTCAAAACGATAAAGAGTAATTAATATAATGCTAAGGGATTGTTTGGCGACTTAGGATTTTATTTGAAAATTGGCAATATAAGGACCAATTTGAAAATTTGTAATATAGGAATTTGGACCAAATTCGTTATATTACCAAAAATAGTAAAATAAAAAAGTCATAGATTCATACTCCTTTGACCTTGTGTAAAAAAGTCGTTATTTTTTTTTTAACTTTTTGGAATATTCTAAAAAGAAATTAAAAAAAAGTGACAGATTGGTGTGGAAATCCTATTTCTAAAGGAAAGCAGATTTAATTGACATTTTGTGAGCTTACTTTTCCACTAGTAGGTGTGTCCAGGACATGACCAAATTCTGTTTAAGCTTAGGAAATTGTACAAATCGTGGATTTATCAATAATTGATTAGACACGTGTCTCTCGAGTTCCCAACTTGACTGTCTCTCTATCTTCCTCTTCGATCTCTTCTTCTGTGTTCTTCAGTTGGCTGTGTGTACTTTTACGGTTTTACCGGAGACCCTGGAATGGACAACATTGTATCTGCTGTTCCAATAACACGTTTTTTCAACGTTGGGAACCAACATGTATTTGGAATTTCATAATACTTTGGACATACCGTCAAGCTAAAGGGACGGAATTGCGATCTTTCTTGGCACTTTGCAAAATTGGAAGAAACACTTAGGTTTATTGTCACACTCACACCAAAAACAATGAAAAATAAAAAAAGAAGATATAAGATGTAATGAAATTTAAGAATACCCGATAATACACAATCTTATCCTTAACTAATAGAGAAGTTGCTTCTAATTATTTAATATGCATATTATTGTATTTTCTCAAACTACTATTTTTCTTAATTTTAATCTCTTTAAAAAGTGATACCTAATGACTTACTTTATTCTTGTAATTCATCCCAATTAATGAATTCTAAGATAGTAGGATTGATAAATTGATTTGAATTAACCTAAAACTTAAACTCGACTCGAAACATAGTCTGATCTAAGACTGATCTTAAACTCGACTCAAAACATAGTCTGATCTAAGATTGATGTTAACTCCTTAATACAAATTTTGAATTGACATACTATTAAATTCTCAAACAAATCTCCCAATTCAAAAATATTATATTTTAAATTAAAATTTTAAAAATGACATCTAATTAAGAATAACAATATATTGTGACTTGCAAGTATCATATGATTTAAATGGAATATATTATTTAATATTAAATTACTAATTTATTTGTGTAAATCACATTATTTATATGTTATTATGTACAACTAATATGTACTTATTTGCATTATGTTGTATTTTTTATGTTTATTTGATTGATTGATTTATTTTACTTTATTTCTTAGATATGTAAGCACATTCATTTTTATTGTAAGAGTTGAAGCAATCTTTCAAATATGTAGGGGTAAAATTGCATATCATCAGACCTCGTGTTTTAGCAGGACTTCAACTGCGTGTTAATGACGACGATGATATGTTCAAGCTATTATCCATCTCAAAATTAAAGATGATAACTTTTTCTTTATCTTTTAATAATATTTTAAAATTAAAAATTTAAAAAGTAAAAATAAAT
>JANZLH020308451.1:0-14112 GCA_026770325.2 Erythroxylum fimbriatum
GTCACTGAGCACTTTTAGTAACAACCCTATAGTGACTACCTGTGACCAACCCGATTTTGGTCGCTATAACTTTTAACGACCATTTCCTTACTTTTAGCAACCATTAATAATAGTTGCTGAAACTAATTTTTCTTGTAGTGATTTTTGGTGAGTTTTTATGTTCTTAAATAGTGTATTAAGGTCTACTTTGTTCAGTTCCAAAAATGCCCCCAAACCCTAAAACAGATGGAAAAACTCACGCATTTTGGAAAATTTCTCTCTGTCACGATTAGGACATAGGAGTCACGATTGTGACCTTGGAAAATCCTTCCCATGTCACAGGTCACGATCATGGTCGTACCCATATAGCTCCTTGTTCTTCAATTTATTGATTTCCAACACTAATAAACACATCAAACATCTCGAGAAACATAGAATTAAGATTAAAATCATGATCTAAACTATATTGACACTCATATTAACATAATTCTAACCCTATACATACGATAATCATCAAATAAACACCTAAAAACACATTAAAACATATATCAAAACATAGTACAAACTATACCTATAAACATCCGCACGCTTAAACTTTTGCTTATCCTCGAACAAAAACAAAAAACACATATTTAAACAAACCAAGCATAAACACATAAGAAGATACCCATGCAACATGCAATAATAAGAAAATGACATCAAACTTTATGGAATCAATTTAACCACAAATATCAGTTATTTAAAATTATGTCAACATACTGACATATGCATTTCATGGTTAAGCACTTTGAATTGAATATACATATTAATCAAAACATTTACATCCTATCCATTCGCCTTTAGCACTTGCACACATACATTTATAATTAGTAATCAATAAAAAATGCAACTATTACTAATTATCCCTTCATGAAAATTTTGCTATTTTCAAATATTAATAGGTTTTATTTATTGAAATGCCATTTTTTTCTTTAACGTTAACCTACTGTTTTGACGTGAAGGTAAACACCTTATCATGAATGTCCCTCGGTTATTCAACTAGGTCATTTAAAAAAACTAGCTTATTGGACATTTTGTCATGAATGCCCCTAGTTACTCAGCTATATCACATTCTCAACTGACTAACAACTCTATTGTTAACTTAATATTTGTTTCAAAAGGCTCACCATAATAGTTATTTATTTAACACACATTTTTAGCCTACCTCATTTTTTTAGTCAGTCATCCTTATGAAAGGTTACTAATGATGCTAACTCATTTAATTGACTTATAATTATAAATTTATACAAAAAAATTGCTCAAGTTAACAAAATGAACATCATATCCTAATTAACACGCATATTAAACCAAAAGTACTTAAAATAAAATTCACAAATAAATATGCCTTTACAAATTAAATGAACATGTTCAAATCTAAACTAATGCCATTAAATTATAATTATTGACACATTCACACAATTCACACATATGCCACAAATGTTCACACAATGTCAACCTAATCAAAAATTAAGGTAATATGATATGCAAAATTCATAAACATGACATGCCAATGCACAATCCTCCACACACTTAAACAATACATTGTCCTTAATGTGAGAAAGCAAACAACACATAAATGAAAATGAAAATGACAAGAAATAACAAAAAGAAAAGGTTATGAGCACAGAACCCCTTATAAAGGTTGAACATCTTGAGCAACGAAGTACTTGTAAATCTTTTTGATATCGCGTTGCTGTCATTGCTATTCTTGCGCCATCTCCTTCATAAGTTTGTTGTTATCGAAAACCAAATTGAAAACCTTCACCTAACCTTCCTCTTTATCATCTTCTATGTCTTCACTTGTTGAGACCTTAGTTTGCTGTTATGGTGGTGTAGAACTTGAATTAGCTTGTCCAATCCAATTTTTAACATGAGTTTTGGAACTAATATCTTCGAGTTCCATGTGATTGACCACCAAGATTTTAGCTTGCCTTAAGTGAGTATGATTTAAAAACTCAAGAAAAACAATGGTTAGTCATTCAACATCAACACCATAGTAAACAACAAGTGTAGTAATAATATATCTCATGCCAAGATAACTACATTTCTTTTTAAGAGTAGTAACTATAAATTGAAAAATATAAGTGATTTTCTAAACTTTTACATTATTATTCGTGCATCACAAAATGAATAATTCTTTAACAAAACATTTGTTACTTTTCAATTTATCAAAAGTAGTCTGGCATATAAACTTATGCAGTAGCAAATTCCCAGGAATAAGAATGGCATTAGTATGAGCATTCGAGCATCAAAGTTATCCATCCCCATTAAATGTTTCCAATAACTCTTGACATAAAAATCTTCATGTTTTTCAATTATGTTCGATTATAAAAATCCACCAATTTTGGACATAACATTATAATTCCAAGTATATGGTTGACCCCTTAATTGAAACCAAAATTCAGTTAGATCTTACGACACAAATTGTAAGGTAGTATAAATTTCAAGGGTTTATTCCTTATACACAATATAATCAAAAGTAAAAAATTTATCCTATTGAATTTTATGACTCAAATTCTTAACCTTTTCTTTCAACCTTATATTGTTTAAAATATCAATATCAAAATATCTAGGGGCACTAACAATCTTAGAGTGAAAAGTTTGGAATCAAATACCTTCGCTTTCTGAATAAATCGGAAAAGGATCTTTAAAGTCTATAGCCTTATCAAGTGCTCCTCTCCTTGCCATTTGTACTTTTCCCTTCGATTATGAGAGTTTAAAACTTTGTTTGATTCTTGGTTCCATGAATGAGTGTATACCTACAAAATAAACCAAGAACACAACAAAATACACCAAAACACAAAAAGACTTAAATAGAGAAAAGAACCATGAGATCTTGTAAAAACCACTCCAAAAATGTAAGATTTATATAGAAATTATGAAATATGTATAGGAGGAATGGAAATCTAGTTGAAAGTTGCAAGAACAACATAAAACCCGAAGGAAAGTGAAGAGAGAAGTGAGAGATTTATAATGGTGACTAATGTTTTAGAGAGTTAAAGACTGTGTGAAATAGTGTTAGGGTTGAAGAAGAAGGGGTAAATTGGGGTTTGGGAGGTGAAATTCAGGTTATTCTTTAGTCTAGCAGCGTGCCATGATCATGAACCAAACCATAGCCATGCATGACCGAGACTTGAAATGGGATAACGGTGACACATTTCAGCATGTTACGATCATGTTACGATCTTAACATGGAAGTCATAATTGTAACTTTTTGAAATGTGTCACCCTCGTACTATTTCACCTTTTTTTTCTTTATGTAACCTTCGAGATTGCTTCCTTAACTCATAATAACTTTGAAAACAAGAAATTTAGCCATCCAAACCACTCAAAAATCATTAAAAATAAAACCATAATACTACAATTCAATACCAACCTCACAAGCAATGGTCGTTTGCTTGACCATCCATCATTCAAAACGTTTTTAATCATTGGAAAGGAATGAAATTACTTCCATTTCTTGTCGAAATACGCCTCCAAGATACAATTTACATCTACGTCAGTTCAATTTAAAGGCTTCTTTATTTTGATTTTCTAATTCTAGAGCTTCATGTGTGAATACATAGGTTACTTTGAAAGGCCCACTCCACCTTGATTTGAGTTTTCCTGGAACAACTTCAATCTCGAGTTATCTAATAAAACCGCATCTCCCACTTTGAACTCTTTCTTCTTAATATGAGAATCATGCCACTTTTTCACCTTTTCCTTGTATAATTTGACATTCTTATATGCATTTAGGTGATCGAGTTCGTTCAATTATAGGAGTCTTCGCTCACCCACTTGCTTCCAATCAACGTTTATAGCTTTTGTCACCCAGTATGCTCTATGCTCAAGTGCGACAGATAGATGACACACTTTACTATACACAAGCCTAAAAGGAGTCATCTTGATCAGAGTTTTGAAGGTGGTTTGATAAGCCTACAAGGCATCATCCAACTTTAATGCTTAGTCCTTCCTTGAACTATTTACCATCTTCTACAATATTCGTTTTAACTCATGGTTCATGACTTCCATTTGTCCGCTTATTTGTGGGGGTATGAAATGGCTACACGATGGTGAACTCCATATTTTTTTAAAAGAGCATCAAAAGATTTATTGCAAAAATGCGTTCCTCCATCACCAATTATCGCTCGTGGCACTCCAAACCTATTTAATAGTATTTTAATAAAATTCTGCACTACTTTGCAATCATTTGTTGGATTTGTCATGGCTTCAGCCCATCTTGACATATAGTCCACTTCATTGGGCCTTTAGTTGTTGTGGCTTCAGCCCATCTTGACACACAATCCACTCCTACTAAAATATACATGTTTCCCATGCTCCATAACACAAATTTATATGTTTTGATTATCTTGTGTATGAAGACCCTTGAATTTTAGACTACTTTATATTATGAGTCGCGTCAATTAGATAATTTGTGGTTTCAATTAGGTGGAAATCGTACAATGCGGATTATGGGCTTATGGTGGACTATGTGGTTTTCCAAAAGAAAAAATTATTAAAAAATACGCAAATTTTCACCCTAACAAATATTGGAAAAAAATTTAACGGGGTTGGATGATTTAATCCAAAAAATGCACCTAATAATGTTATTTAGAATTCTGAACACTTGTTATTATATAAATTCATGTGCCAAACTATTTTCCTAAGACTCAAAGTAACAAGTGTTCTAAAAAAGATTTATGTGTCTTTTGGTGCATAGATCATAAGATTTAGGTTTGTACATCCACCCATATTTTTCAAACAATAGTTACTTTGCTTAATATGAAAAGTAGCTATGTAGCCATGGGTTTTCTTGTCACTACTTTGGCTAAATTGTAAGGTGTTATTATTGATGACCTAACCTATGTTTTTCCCGAGTATTTAAATCATATGCATTTGAGGTGAGCTAAGATCTTAGAGGTCCATGCTATCAAACACAAGATATCAGTTTGAAATCAAAAGTTAAAAATAGGATAGGTCGGGCGATTTCGAGTTCCACACAACAAATCCAACAAGGCTTATCAAGGAAGAAATGTGAGGAGGAAGAAGAGGAAGGTTAGGAGAAAGTGCTTAACAAAATGGAAGAAAATAATAAACGCTTAGACGGTCATTTGGACACTATGGAGACATAACTGAAGGAGGTCATGCGCCATCCACATCAACAGTGGTATCAAAGGAAGAAATTGCTTAAATATTTTTTTGTCCAAGCTGCCCAAGTTCCATCTCCAATACCATCACCACCCAAATCACCATAAGTTTTCTTGCTCTTACTTTTTATTTACTGTATTTATCTTTATTTGTCTTGTTTGTTTACCATATTGAGGACAACGTGTTGTTCAAGTGTAGGGACGTTTACCATATTGAGGACAACGTGTTGTTCAAATGTGAACATTTTGTTGCATGATTTGAGCATGGTGTGAATATGTCAATGGCATGAATTGAATGGAATTGGCTTACCTTTGAACATGGTCATTTAAATTGTAAAAGCATATTAAGTTGTGAATTTTTTGTTTTAAGTGTCTTTAGGATAAGTATGCATGCTAATTAGGATATAACACCTATTATTTCACTTTATGACATTTATTTGGATACATTTATAATTGCATTCATTTAAATTGGTAGATATAATGAGTACCTTTTAATGAGAGTGATTAACTAAGAAGAAATGAAGTAGGCTAAAAAATTAAAAAAATGTTAAATAAAATTCCTATTATGCTAGCCCTTTTTTAAGAAAATTAGGTTAAGAAAAAAGTTGGTAGCCAATTGAGAGTTGTGATATAGCTGAGTAACTAGGAAAATTCATGACAAAATGTTTATCTTCATGTTAAAAGGCTACAATGACATTTTGCCAAGCTAAATAAATCCATACTAGGGATTCTTTTTTATCTATTTTGTTAAACTTTATTCTTGTTAAATTCAATAGATATATCAATGCTTTGTGATGTTTGTTATGCTTATATTTGGTAACAAATTGAGAGATTAAATCAAGTCATATGTGTTAAGGTTCGCAACAAGAGTTGGTAACTTACTAGACCTATAAATATCAAATTAATAAACAATTGAAGAGATATTTTAATTATCAATTAATTACCCTTAGGATTGCTTCAAATGCAACTAAATAGTTACGAGTAGTTTATTGAATCAATAGGTTGCAATTATATTATTATCAATTTCAATTAGGATTAATTGATTAAATTGAGAGAGAGAGAGTCGTCAAAACCTTAGGATATTTGGATTAATCATAATTTGAATCAACAAGAAAAAAGGGAAGACAAAACAAGGATATAATAATTTCTAAGGTTCCATCATTGATTTGCTTTATTCTTATTACTATTTCAATTATCTAGTTATTCAATTGTTTAGTTTTATTAGTTGTTTTAATTTTAATTATTTATTTTAATTCAATTCACAATCTTTATTACCTTAGACAAATTGCATTCAAGTTGTTAGATGACTCATTAATCCTTGTAGGAACAATACCTTTTATACTACGAGATACGATTTGTATACTTGTAGTATGAAAGTTTTAATATAAAACTGACATCACCACACTCGTAGCAACATTGTGATAATTCAAATCTTCCATTTGTTAGAGCATAGTTGGCATGTCCTTATCATGGTGTAAGCTTAAATCCTTCAAGCTTCTCATCAACTTATTAGGAAATTTGTAAAAACATAAATATTACTCTATGTCCTTTATTAAAGATGGCAATGGGTCGGGTGACTTTATGTTTTTTATATTAAAAAAACATCATTTTTTTAAATGACGTCGTTTTGTATCTTTCCGTCGAGCCACAGGATGGGACAGGCCAGCAGGGATAGCTTTGGCCTAAGCCTAGCCCGTGGCTCGATTGGGCTAAGCAATCTCAGCCTATGGCCCCGTCAACTAGGGGTAGCCCATGGCCTGGTCAACTCGGGGTAAAGATGGGTAGGGTCGAGCCAGGCCTAGGAATGGCAATGGATTAACCCATGGGCCTAAATTCAAGTGTTTTAATAGGCCGACCCATGGACCAAATCAATCCTAGACACATTTGAGGCCTAACTTTTCTACTTAGAAGAGTTAGGCCTAGGCCTAGGCAATTCAATCTCAGACTCAATTAAAAGAAAAGACGTTTTACACTTTAAATTTTAAAAAAATTATTTTAAAAAACTTACGAGATCGACCCATGGGCCAGTCTATTGCCATCTCTAGCTCGACCGGGTTGGGTGAGTTTGTCATCCCTATCCTTCATCTTTAGAAACTCCTTTTAGGACTAGCATGCTCAGTTCATCAACACCCATATATATTTATTATCATGTCTTTTTGACACCCCACTATAATGAAATTCAAATTTTACCAAAATCTACAAAATATTGGGCATCTTTAACAATGACATGTAACATAATACATAAGAAGATGATTATAAATGGAAATATGTACAATAGAAATACTAAATAAGATGAACTAAGAAAAAGTGTGACTAAGTAAATTATATGTTATAGTGTTAATTACAAAAACACAACTGAGTAAAGTATATTTAATTCACTACAACAATATAAGGTTAATTACAAAATCACAATAATGAAGGAAAAATAGAAAATGACAAAGAGTCAAGAATTGAAATGATTATTTCCTTCAAAGAGGATTCTTTCGTAGTGCAAAATGTTTATATTGAATTAGAGTTACAAATGAATATTTAGAAAATGATACATATTTCCAAGAGAAAAAAGAGAAGAAAAACTAGGCAATCTCAATTTGGGACAATTATAATGTACAAATGTTTATACTTGACATTAACTACCTTCTAACATGTATATACTTAACGTATGTTTTTCATTGCTATAAGGTGACATGTTATCTTAAGGAAATCGAGTGAACATCAATACATGGTTGACATCATAATTCCAGATATATTTAGTTTTGAAGAGAAATTGAGAATTAAATTAACCTAAAGAAAAATTGAGACTTAAATTCATCAAAAGATACAAAGTTACAATTACTGGTAAGGAAAAGACAAACAATTTGCCTTCTGTTGTGAAACATTTACTGTAGCTGCTAGTATAAACACAAACATAAACACAACGAAGAAGTGTCAGAACTTGAGTATGGTATAATATTATCCTCTCAATCCTAATTATATAGCATGGTAGAATATTAGAATCAATCTTCACGAAAACATTTTAAATTTTTGCAAAGTTTAAGCGTTAAGCCAAATAACCTAAGCACATACAGATAGATAAATCAATAACTATCTAAAATCATTATGTTCCAAACCAAACATAATTCATAAGTCAAATACATATGAAGCACTTCCTGGTTTTCCTGTAATGAACTAAGAAACATTTTTTTCTTGATAATGCTACAATATATATAATTGAGCATCGGTGAGTTACACAAGCTGCGGTCTTACACAATATAAATTGAGCATCGGTGAGTTACACAGGCTGCGGTCTTATTTGGGCTAAAGATGACATTGAGCATACATACTCACGGAGTTACATAAGCAGCGGTCTTATGAAGACATTGAGCATACATACTCACGGAGCTACGGAAACACCCACCTCAAGTCTCTGTTGGTAAATGTTAAACTTGAGCATCCAAAGCTCACCACCCCCCATCCTCGCTTGAAATGGTATAGCATCCCATTTCAGTCCCTTATTCTGCACAGGTAAATACCTGATGAGCGAGGCTACACATATGTTAACAGCAGTTGAAGACACTACCTGTATCTGCCTATTGTCCTTTTGCTTGAAGAGCTAGAATTGGATCTATGATCCTTCCAGTGTGTCTCCAGTAGCTTCCAACAGTCCCTATAACATGAGTTTCATCACGAGTCCGGCTCCCTAACCGTCTCGGAGCATTTGATGAAGAAAGAATTTTGAGTTTTTCTACTGTTAGCACACTTAATACAGGCTTATCGTCTCCGCTTCTTGTGGACCTTGCCTCGAGGGATGGAGAATTCCCCACAGAATTTGGACTGGTCCTGGAAATTGGAGTTGAAACCAACCAGCTAGACAAGCTAGTATCCACCGCAACTTCCTCATCTCTGAAGCTCTTCACTTTGGTTTCTGCTTTAACATTCTTTGTGCATTCCTTAAAACTAGGACCAGGGCTAATTTCTTCACCAAAACCCTGTTCCACTTTCATATTCTCCTTGTCTTCACCCTGCAATACTATGGTTGCTCTTGCTTTGACTGTTTTCAGCTTGGTTAGATTTTCCTCTGGTGTCAACACCGAATTAGCATCCCCGTTTAGTGCTTCAGAATTCCGTTCATGGTCAGATCCAGATGCCTTCTGTTCAGTATTGTGTGAGCGACATTTGAGTACTGAACTTGTGACCTCCTTTTCATCCATTTCATCATCCCGCTCATGCTTTCTTGACTCGATGGACAAAGAAAATAACGACTCGGATGATTCTTTTGGAACCATTCCTTGACCGTTACCACCTACGTTGTCCTTTTCACCTCCGTTATTAACATCTAAATTGCTATGCTCTCGAACCATTCCTTGACCGTCACCACCCACATTGTCGTGCTCACCTCCGTTATTATCATCTAAATTGCTATGCTCTTGAACCATTCCTTGACCGCCGGCACCCGCATTGTCCTTTTCACCTCCATTATTATCATCTAAATTACTATGCTCCAGTTCCAAATCCCTATACTCTTGATTGGTACGATCTTTGTACCTCTCATCCTCAGAATCTGATGAAAACTTAAAGTTGATCGACTCTGAAACTGACTGGTCCTCCTTTGCTGGTTCTTCTCTGCCTTCACCCTCCTTTGTCTCACCCTCATCTACTTTATGACGAGTGGCTTCATCAGTAATTCCCCCAGTACATATACCTTCATAGCTCTTTACAGTGAGATGAAAAGTCACCTTCTTTTTCCCACTCAAGCTCAATAGGTCGTCGAGTCTTCTCCTAAAAATTACTTGAAACCAATGGTAAGCGTACATATTAAGAAAAATAACAAAATCGCTTAAGACCTGCAAGTCAAACAGAGATACAAACTGAATAACACGAAGATTTGGAAACTTAAGCTCGTAACAAAAACAGCTTACTTGGATTTTGTAGATGGCTTTACGGGTTCTGCAACAAGTTCCTGCTTTGTGGATTCACAGAATTGCGAAACTTTAGCACAAGCTTCATCAATCTGCAACAAACCACAAAATGATGCAAACAAAAATAACCGGCAGCGAATAAAATAATCAAGATTGGGATTGGGAATGGACTTACATGGTCCTCAGGAGGAAGAGTTGCACCCACCAAATGCACGCGTTTCCTATGCTTACAAGCACCAAAGCAAGATACAAAGCAGCCCATCATTTGTAAAAAGGAAGAGTTGTTTTAGAGTAATAAGAAGGTTTTTGAAAAAATGAAGCCTAGTTTAGAAAATAGTCTCTCTCCATAGACACATGGAGAAGAAAGCATGAATTGAATCAAGTCAGAGGAGAATCTAAATGGGGGTGGGGAGGTTTGAAAATATGACCGTTGGAGGGAATCTTGGAAAAACAAAATCTCAGCAACAGTATGGATAGGAGTCGTTTTTTATTATGAAGCACTGACACTTGCATGAATAGAAGTACTTTTTAAGTTAATTATTGAAGAGAAAAGGGCAACAAAAGTTGTTTCAATTATATGAACCGAACTTGGTACCCCGTGGGCCTCCTAAAACCATGATTTAACCATATTTAGAATTTAATTCGGTTGTGGCCCAGGCCAACGATGAGAAGGTGCTCCAAACTTCATATTTTAGCTTTGGACTGCTATAGCATATAACTAATTCACTCAAAATTAATTTAATATTGGTGATCTTTCGAAAGTAAATATTAGACAAATTCCAAGATTGCAAATAGTAAGTACTCCAATATTGCAAGTTCCAAGATTACAGATTATGTAAGCTGTAGGTAGAGGTAGTAATAAATAATTTTAATGTTGGTGATTTTTGACGTTATAAGTTAACGTTGGGCAAATTTATTTAACATTATAAGTTAATATCTTATGCTTATAAGTAATCTTGAAATATGTAAGTAAACTTTTCCCTTCTAATTTCTTTATTTTCATCAATATATGTATTTAAAGTACTCCAATAAAAATTAGTAGCAAAAAATTTTACGATTCTGTCTTCTAAGTTCTGAGTATAATTTAAAGGTAAAGTTTCTGATTTTTTTAATGTATTTTTGCTTTTTTTTTAATATTAGGTATTAAATTTTGCTATTTATTTTTTTCCTCTATCACAGATATAACGTCATTTATATATCTTTGTGATATATTGTGAAGCTGTTGGAATTTGGTTGTACCTGCATACTTCTTCCAGTTCCATACATGTGCTTTTGTTCTTTTTCTAATCCAATTGTGTTATAATTATTTTATATTATGTTGTCTAACAAATATTGGATAATATTGATCTTGATAATATTATTAATGATTTTGTATCTAAAAATGTACGGAGAAATTGTTTTTAATAAATTATGATCCTCTGTATATTTGTTAGTGTATTTGTTAATGTTACGATCATTTAATATTTAGTTGATTATGTAAACTTATAAATTTAGCCATTTATGTTTCATACAAACATGTAAAATTAAGCATATTGTCGATTTATTGAGGTCTTTTTTTTTTATTTCACCCAGGATCTATAAAACGATAGGAACGGCCTTAGTTGCAGTTCTAATTTAAATTTTTTTTTAAAAGACAAGAAACAGCAGCTACATTATATCAAACAAACCCTAACCCTTAATGAAGTGTTTCTCTTATTAGTGCACGTTCGCAGGTTTAGAGCATTAATTCATCCCATACCTTCAAGTAACCAATTATTTAATCATGCATGTAGTTGAAAAGGCAAAGACTCTTCTACTTTCAATAACCCTATTTTAACTCTTTTTATGTATAATACCACAAAATAAGGTTAGAATAAAATAATAAAAATGAAAGACCTGATGATTCTGATCCCGAAATTGCGAGATTTTAACGTCAACGAATTCAACATTTCTATTGTCGAGAATTGAACGGTGACTAATATCTCTCTTGATCAAAGACAGGATGTGTAATTTAAAATTTTGGCGGTAAGTTTAAATTATTTTTACGTATGTAATTGTTTAAATTTTAAAATGAGAATTTTACCTTAAAAAAAACCTACTCAATTCAAGCATAAATTAATTTAAATATAAATGATATAAAAATATTTTCAAATAATTGCTCAAGAATAAAAAAAAAATGTCAGAAAAATCCAAAGGTAGACGTAACGTCGGCGGCCGACCATCTTTAGTAAATGTGGGTCCACCACTGTCTCATCATGATGTGCAATCGCATGATTCACCAGCTGCACAAACTTTACTTCCCTAGTACTTAAAGCTAATGCCTAATGCTCAACTTTCTCAAACAAAATGAAGTGCCTCCCGTGCACGGAATTCAAGACTTTGCATTATCTTATTGCTCTCAGTGAGAATCCTGATTATTGAGCAATATATGGAGGGTTATGCTTTCAGTTACGCTAAATCCAAGCAATTGATCCCAAACCGGATTTTGCTGGATATGAATATAAATTATATTTTCTAAACGCGCAAAATAGTTTTTAATAAAAATATGAAATTTTAGCTTCCAAAATATAATATTAACCTCAATCCAGCTATTGGAAGATTAAACGATGGGATTGGGAAGCAACCATACAATACAACCTTCGAAAATCTTCATATTCTGGAATATACCATTTTATTAGGAAACCGCTCTGATAAGCTACAGAATCATCGTGGACCTATCTCTCCTTTCCTAAAGGCCAATATAATTTACACATTGCTCCGTTAGCTATCCCTCGTCAACGTATTTTGATGTCTCACCATTTATACGTTACGCAGGGAAAACTCTTTGGTGGGTCTTAGATGATAGCTATATATTAACTACTATGTAAGATTTTTTTAGAAAATAGTAAATAAATAAGAGATTATTTATGTTATGTAATAGTAAGTGATTGATAACATTGCAATTGATATGTTAGGAACAAATAATTAAGAAAAAATATGTCACTTTATTAGAACAGAAAGATTGCTTTTTTTTTTTCACTTGCCAAATTCATCATTTTATTGAAGACTGAAATTTAGAATGTTTATTTTTTATCTGTAACACAAGTTTGTAATGATTTTTTTTTTGTCTACGTGTATTTGTCATTGTTATCTTTTATCAGCTATTATTTTTGTATTATTTATCAAGCAAGCATATAAGTGATCCTATTTCTAAATTTCCCTCTTGATGAACAATTTTTTTTCTTCATTTTTAGCAAGATATCAATGACTTACCAATAAGTTACTACTCTGAGCTGTCCAATGGAAGCCTACATTGGAGGCTGCTCAAACCTCTCTCTAATCCTGGAGGTGCAGAAGTCTGAAGGGAGTAACTCAGAAACTAAATTCCCCACCATACATGAATCTATGGAAGCTAGCTCTGGCCAATTTATTCTTTTGGTGTGCAAAAGGGTGAATTCCTTAGTCTCTTTTGAACTTTCCATCATCTGTGCTTCAAATTTGCTTTCCAAAAAGCCAATTTTGGGAAGATCTCATTCTCCATTCATTTTTTAATGTTTGGTCCTTGAATAATAACTGGTGATTTTAATTGTGTATTTCATTCCTTTGAGGCTTAAGGTGATAGCTTTAACTTTAGAAATTTAGCCTAAGAGCTTGAGGCTACAGTAAGCAAGTTGCAAGTTTTTGATTTGGAATATGTAGGCTATCAATTCACCCGGAGTAACAAACAAGGCATTTGCTTCATACGGAGGTAGCCTGATAGAATTCTAGTTAATCAGGCATGGACAAAGTTATTTTCAAATTCATTTGCTCACTTTGGTCCTCAATTGTGCTCTGATCACTCCACCATGGAAGTTAATGTTCCCATAAATTAGGTCTCTTTTAATACTCCCCTAAGATCCTTCAATTTTCTAGTCCACAAGGAGGGGTTCATAGATGTAGTAAAGGAGGTTTGGGACTACATCCAAATCATTTAGGAACTTCCAGAACCAGACTGCTTTCTTTGCTGCTTCACAAGCAGCAACATACTCAGCCTCAATAGTCGAATCAGCAATACAAGATTGCTTGACACTCCTCCAAACTATGGCTCCACCTCCTAAAGTAAATATAGAACC
>JANZLH020311452.1:0-14073 GCA_026770325.2 Erythroxylum fimbriatum
AACTATATTAATATTAACAACCAAACATGTTTTTGTTTGTATTTAAAAGAAAAACAGAAACAAAAAAACTGAAAACGGAAACCGAAAACTACAACAGAAAAATAAAAGTAGAACCAAATGGCCCCTTAAAGAGAAACAATTTCTTTTTGAAAAGTTAAAGAATTGTACTAAAGTTGGTAAGGGGCTCTTCTGGCTTAAGTGAGGTCGTGGGTTCGAACCCCCCTCATGTATGCAGACGTTTAAAACTTGGGGCCAGAGCTTTGCCTCCCACAAGGGACCTACCCGGCTCGAGCGGGGATTAGTCTGGGTGTGGATGACTTAAATGTGCCTTCCTATAGTTGGGACCCGCCTAAAACATCTGGTGGGCAACCAAAAAAAAAAAAGAATTGTACTAAAGAAACACCTTATAAATGTCATTGGTCCAAGGTACTGTATCACTATAAGAGCTACTATTACAAAAGCTCCATCTAAATAATTACAACAACATAACCCGTTACTAACACTCGTTTATTTTCAGATTTTGAGCGTTGTATCCAGCTTGCTGCTTGAATTTAAGGTTTAAATCCCTACTTCATTCTGATTGTGCTAGGATTCTCAATGAAATACCATACTTAGATGACAGCTCTTTACTTCATGGTCATAAGCTAGTTATTCCCTTATCTATTGTACAATTTCGATCCCTTAGAAGTTTTTCCTTAGCATTCTCTCATTGAAACATCTACTACTTTTTTTCCTTCCACATTTTACACATATAAGAGCCTAAGCTTATAAGAATGAAAACTAGATCATCCTTATTAATTGGTTTGCCTTTTGCAACCACTTTACTACACTTTTATAATTAAATTGTTTCCTATAAATGAGTCATTGGTCCTATATTTTGTCCCATAGCCATTTAGTGTAATTTCATTCAAAGAATAGACGAGTAGTCATCTCACTTTCTTCCTTACATAGAGAGCACTGATCTTGGATATTAAGGAACCTTTTCCTATCCTTTCATGGTTAATCAATGTTTAATGGCTAGCCACATTAGGAAAGACACTTTTGGTACTAAGTTTTTATCCTAAATTACCTTGTAACAAGTCACTTTCTCTCTAGCTCCTCTTAATACTTCCCTATATGACTTTTTTTGTAAATCTATCAGTTAAATGTCACAGCCAAATGTATCTATCCTCCCTCTCTAAATATTGGTTGTATTTAGGTATTGCTTAGGTAAGTCGAGAGGAAAATTGGTCCATTGGTTACCTGTGATCCATTCTTTCGCTTTAGCATTCTCTAGGAGTCTATATTACATATGAGCTCGAACGTTAGATTGCTATAAAATTCCCTCTTTGTTCCAGATTTCATTTTATGTTGAAGCTCTTTCACCGTTCTTTATCTTGCATTTTAAGGAGTTTCACAATGTCTCTCTTAGTTTCATGAGTCGTGCCATGGACTAAAAGACTTTAGGACTAGGATGCATCTCCCATAAGTTCATGACTTTAAGGAAATAAGTGCAGATCCATCTAATCCATCGAGTATCCTTATTCTTCAATAACCTCCACAACCTTTTTGCAATGAGGACGTTGCTGTTTAGACTAATGGAAGTAATTCCCAAACTCCCTTCTTCTGCTAGTTTGCATATCTCCTTACAACTTATCTTAGCCATGGTTTTGCCCTCTCTCCTACCTCCCTACAAGTATATTCTCATCATTCTTTGAATTGATTTGATTATGCCATTAGATAGGAACATAAGAGCATACTAGTAAATATATAAGGAGTTAAATATAGACTTTATCAATAATAATCTACCAGGATAAAGTTGGCCTTTATTGCACCAATAACTCAACCATTTTTATAGATTTTTTTATTAAAGGAATACAATCTTTATATTAAATTATATTTACGAATATAGGCAATCCAAGATAAGTAAATGGGGGTTCTTTGATTTGAAACCCTAATATCCTTGAGAACCATCCATCTTCATGCATTATACTTAAGGAAATATTCAAATGAAATTTTGTTATAGTTCACATTTAGACCAAATGATTCTTTAAACATTTTTAGGGAAGTTACTAGTGTGTAAAATGACTATCATGAGCCTTATAAAAGAGAAGAAGGTCATTTGCAAATAAAAGATTGAGTAATCTAATCTCTTTACGTCCACTAGGTTAACAATAATTTGGATTTAGGGATATGTTGTATCTTACTAGTTTGTAGAAAACTTCCATACATAATATAAATGGGTAAGGGGATATTCGACCCCCCTTCCTAGGTCCTTTCCTTAAAATAAAGGGCATTATAGGTTCCCCATTTATAAATACACTAAATAAGGTAGAGGAGATACATTCGTTAATCTATTCTCCAAATTTCCTTAGAAAGCCAAACATCTTAAACACTTGTATCATTAAATCCCAAATGATTATTTTATCAGCCTTATATAAATATACTTTCAAGGCATAATTTTGTAGGTAAGTGCTTCCTCTAAACAACTTTTAAGCTAAAAAAGCATTGTCCTCAATTAGCCTCTCTTCTAAAAAAGCCCCAATTCACCTTTCTTATCCTTGAAGTTAGTAGTTTTGATATGATTTTATATATAAAATTGCAACATGAGATTGGTGCAACATCCCACGACCATAGAGTATATACCCGAACATCCAAAAGATATTCAAATACATATCCTATGATAATGGTATGTTAGAGCAAACACATATCCAACTTACTCATAGCATCATCTAATATAATTAAAAGTTATCAAATTTAAAAAAACATTGTATTCATTGAACAAATATTTGCAATCCTTATACAAGTTCTAGACAAGAAACTACACAAATATAAGTTACAACTCGTCTAATGTCAGCTGATAGACCTTTGAGCTATAACTTAATTCAAAAGGTTCCTTTGGTCTAGTCTTAGAAACTAGGTCTCCTGTCTCATACCTGAAAAGCCACGTTGTAATTTTTATGAGTTTTGCAAACTCAATAAATGAACTATCATTGATGATTTCACCCAAGGCAAATACACAATAATCATATTTTTCATATATCAAAACATGAATAATCCAAATACTCATATTATCATGGCATGTCATGTTATCATCGTAAATTTATAACAGATATATACAAATACAGATGCATATCAGACTCCAAATTCATTATTACTGTTGTGATCGAGTGCCTTTTAGATACAGATACAGATACTGGCCCATTGGGCTCAGTCAGAAACGAAAATCACAGAGCAAAGCTCTACGTGTAGAATAATGAGCTTAAAGATTTTTCAGACTGGCTACTTTGATCATAACGCCTTTATCTGAACTTGCATTAACAGTCATTTATGATGCACAATCAGAATCTCATAGTCATCGGACCTAAGTCCGGCATTTAACTTTCGTTGAGTATACAGATAGCATTCAGAATTTTGATGTAAATAGAACACTTCCAATACATTCCCAAATATCAAACTCCTCGAACCATGAAAGTCCGGAATTCATAACAATTCACAAACAGTTCAATAATTAGAAGTCAAACAAATCAAATCAATCTTAGGAAAATCATCTAAGTTGACTCATAGTATGCTTCAATATGTTATTGCCTGGATGGTTCGGCAATGTCTTACTGGCGTCCAATGTGCTCCTCTATAACATACAAAGCACATTTACATATATCACACTTTTGCTCAAATGTATAAGTATTGCTTTATGCACATCTATATGTAGAAAATATACACAATGCATGTTCAATAACAATCCTGGGCATTTTATTGTGATTCTTTTCACCATATCATTCATATATCATAATTCTCATAATTATCATTTGTACTTAGGGTTTGGACCATAATAAATCAATGTGGAATTCATTTCGTAACCCAATTCATAATTTCAAAATTTTCTGACAACATGCTTTCAAGTCAACTTTGGATGATCATTCTGATAAGGTAAATGACACAATTAGGCAACACTTTCTTCTAGAAAATTGTTTTCCAATGTCTTAAGTTTCTAATGACACCAAGATCATACAATTTGATTCAGTATTCCAAATGTTATTCTAAATTTACTTTGGAATGTTCTTGGAACTATAACTATACTCTGTATTCAATTCAAGTCAGATTTTGAACTTCTTAGTGACAGAATTGAAATTCGGTCTCTTTAGATATTTTTTATCCATATGTCTCTAGTTCAATTTACATTAAGAATCATTCCATTTGGATACCTATTGATCAAAATATAGTCAAAATACCGAAGTATGTTCAGTGAAATTATCCCAATTATCATATTCTAGTACTCCTCACATTTTCATCTTAAATCCATTAACCCAACTAAATTAAGTCACAACCGTGCAATATTTTGTGCACAGCCGTGCACTCTAAATTAATAAGTCACGAGCGTGCAACCATCACAGACGCCCGTGTATACCAATCGAGAAAGTCCACACCCATTCAGAACCAGTCCCAGTTTTATCATTCAATCTCTTCCAAGTGATTTCAGATGGTTAAGATTTTTGGTAGAGATGTAACTCAATGTGTTTTGAGTCTTAGGTTTGAGAATCAAGTCATTTGGATATCGGGTGAAGAAGTTATAGCAAATTGAACAACAGACGTTCAAAAATAATATTTCTTCAGAAAACTTAAAGGTCACGATCGTGCGCCTGCACGATCGCAACCCACAACTTCGTTAATGCAGTCACAATCATGCTAAAGCACGATCGCGACTCACGACTTTTACCAAGAGAATGCACGATCGTGCTTTCTTCTCTTCTTCACCGAATAGCTTCTTATTCTTCTCTCCTTCTTTCTTTCATTTTTTTTTCTAGCTTTTTATTCTCACTTCAATCTTCTTCAATTAACACTTAAGACACTTAAACCAATTCTTTTAACTTCATTTTAGCTAATCAACACACAACAATTCAAAAATCCAAGATTAACACTTAAACATCAAAATTCGATTCTCATACATGCAAATTCCAGTTTCTGCGTTTTGTTCTCTAACTACTTTCATCTGGTGCATTTTTCCACATTTCTACTCTTTCATTTCATCATAAATTTATCGTTTTATTACCTCTATACCATGAACTCACCAAATCTTCATTTCATATTCATTAAGGTCGTTCAAATTCTTTTCGTTAAACACTCCTCTCATTGATGCATGAACAGTAAAAACAACCATATTCAGATTGCTCTAAACTAGAACAGAGTATAAGTATTCCTACATCAATTTTCCAACACTCTTTCATAACTCATTTCAAACTAAAACATATCATATTTCATATTTCTAGATCTCAAATCCTTCATCTAATTCTTTCATCACCGAAACTACACTTCTCAAACCATTCATAAATAAATTCATGTACAAGG
Source organism: Erythroxylum fimbriatum (assembly GCA_026770325.2). NCBI lineage: Eukaryota > Viridiplantae > Streptophyta > Magnoliopsida > Malpighiales > Erythroxylaceae > Erythroxylum > Erythroxylum fimbriatum. The sequence goes on from JANZLH020311452.1 coordinate 5,326, forward strand.
TTAAAACATCAACAACAATCACTTACTGGATTCAACAAACTCTCCAGCAGTGAAAGTGAATCAAATGTACAAAAAACAAGATAATGTTTTGGTGATGCTGTTTTCGATGAAAAGACAAACAACAGAGGAATGAGCTACATTAAATCCTTACACTACGTGGCTATATTGCATGTCCTACATGTGTCACTGTTCAATATTGCCACATGTCACAATTTTACTAGTTATGTCTAAAATACCCCAATTTTTTAGAAATTTCCTAAAATTTACCAAAAATTTTGAAATAATCATAATATTCTCCAAATAAATTTTCACCACAAATAATCCACAATTTATATTTTATCGCATTAATAACTCAATTATACCCGAAAAATGTCAGTGAATGCATGTGCAATCATATTCATGTGCAACAACTAATATTCTCATATATGTGGATGTCATATTTCGTTTATGCATGATATGCATTTTCTAATTTCTCAATACTTTCTCATAATACACTATTTTAGCCTTAACAGGGGTAACAGGATGTTACAATTCTCCCCTCCTAACAAAAAATTTAGTCTTCAAAATTCTTACCTGAATGGTCAAATAGGTAGGGGTACTGATTTCTCATATGCTCCTCCATCTCCCATGTGGCTTCCTCACTCGAATGGTTCTTCCAAAGGACTTTCACCAATGGGATCACTCAGTTCCTCAGTTGTTTATTCTAATAGCCAATTATCTTAACTGGTTCTTCAACATAACTTAGATTACTAGAGACTTCAGTCTCCTAGGTCTGTATCACATGAGTTGGATCCGATCGATATTGCCTAAGTATACTCACATGAAACACATTATATATTTAAGCCATTTTAGAAGGTAAGGCTAACTTATAAGCTAATGGCCCAATTCTTTCGATTGTCTCCTATGGACCAATATACCTCAGGCTTAGCTTACCTTTCTTACTGAACCTGATCACACCATGCCAATTTGATACTCTAAAAAATACTCTATCTCCCACCTAATACTCCATATCTTGTCTGTGCTGATCCACATAGCTCCTCTGTCTATCTTGTGCTGCTTTAATTTTGCTACGAATCAATTTCACCTTGTCAACAGTATCCTGAATCAATTCTAGGCCTTCGTCAATTCTTAGACCTTCTTCATCCCAAAATAAAGGCGAATGACACTTTTTGCCGTACAACGCTTTGTATGGAGCCATATCGATACTACTGTGATACTGATTATTATAGGAAAATTCAATCAAAGCTACATACTGATCTCAAACTCCTTGAAACTCCAAAATACAAGCTCTGAGCATATCCTCAATAGTGTTGATCGTCCTCTCAGTCTGACCTTCTATCGGAGGATGAAATGCAATACTGAAATTAAGCTTTGTATCCAAAGCTACCTGTAAGCTACCCCAAAATCTGGAGGTAAATCTTGGATCCCTGTCCGATACAATGGACACTAGAACCCCATGTAATCTCACAACTTCATTCACATATCTCTGAGCTAACTGTTTTAGTGAATAATTTTCTCTCACTGGCAAGAAATGAGCCAACTTGGTCAGTCTATCAATAGTGACCCAAATGGCATCATGTTGCCTCAGAGTCCTCGGTAAACCCATAATAAAGTTCATAGTGATTCGTTCCCATTTCCACTCTGAAATAGGCAACGAATGTAATTTTCCAACTGGAGCCTGATGCTCAACCTTAACCTACTGGCAAGTTATACACTTAGAAACGAACTCTGCTACTTGCTTCTTCATTCTAGGCCACCAGAAATGTTGTTTCAGCGTGTTATACATCTTGGTGGTACCAGGATGCATAGCATAAGCTGCTACATGTGCTTCCTCCAAAATCTCTTTCCTCAAATCATCGACATTGGGAACTCATAATCTTTGCTTTAGCCATAATATACCATTTCTTACTTCAAATTCAGAATCCAGATTCACTTTCAACTTCTTAATTAACTTACTAATTCTAGATCTCTGTTCTGAGCCTCTTTGATTCTTTCTTACAATACAGGTCTCAACTTCAATGTAGCTATCAATGCGTCATTCTGCCCCAAATTCAATTCGACATTCAATGCTCTCAAATGAACTAGGCTCAGTAACCTCGATAATTGTACTTCAGCCACACTATTATTAGACTTCCGAATTAATGCATCAGCTACCACATTAACTTTGCCAGGATAATACTCAGTTGTATAATTGTAATCTTTCAACAATTCTATCAATCTGTTCTGTCTCATATTCAACGCTTTTTGGCTTAGCCAGATAATTCAAACTCTTATGATCATTGAACACCTGAAAAGTTTCTCCATACAGATAGTGTCTCCAAATCTTCAAGGCAAATACTACTGTAGCAAGTTATAAATTATGTACTGGATAATTAACTCATGAGATCTCAACTGTCTCATTGCATATGCTATTACTTTGCCATGCTGCATCAGTATACATCCTAAACGCTAGTGTGAAGCATCACTGTACACAACATAACCTCTAGAGCTAGATGGAATAGCTAACATTAGTGCTATAGTTAACTGATGCTTAAGCTCCTTAAAACTCCTCTGACAATCATCATTCCATATGAAAGGAACATTCTTTCTCAGAAGTTTTGTTAAAGGGGTTGAGATCAGTGAAAGCCCCTCGACAAACCTTCTGTAGTAACCAACTAATCTAAAGAAACTCCAGATCTCAGTCACATTCCTCGGAGCCTCCCACTTCATCACTGCATCTACTTTCTTTGGGTCTACTTGAATGCCCTGTCCAGACACTATGTGACCCAAGAATACTACTTGATTAAGCCAAAATTCACACTTATTGAACCTTGCATATAACTGTTTCTCCCTCATTATCTGTAGAACCAATCTCAGATGTGTAGAATGATCTTCTCTAGATTTCGAGTATACCAAAATGACATCAATAAATACAATCACAAAACGATCTAAGTAAGGTTGAAATACCTTATTCATTGAAGCCATAAAAGCTACTGGGGTATTAGTCAATCCAAACAGCATTATCAAAAATTAGAAGTGCCCATATCTGGTTCTAAATGCATTCATTGGTACATCAACCTCAACTATTTTCAACTGATAATATCCCGAACTCAAGTCTAACTTTGTGAACACCTGAGCTACCTGTAACTGATCAATCAAATCATAAATCCTCAGCAATGGGTGTTTATTCTTAACTGTTATCTGATTCAACTGCCGATAATCAATACACAATCTCAGAGTTCCATCCTTCTTCTTTACAAACAATACTAGAGCTCCCCAAGGTGACCCACTAGGTTGGATGAAACCCTTATCTAATAACTATTGTAACTGGGTTTTCAATTCCTTTAGTTCTATACGTGCCACCCTATATAGAGGAATTGATATAGGAACGGTACCTGGAATAAGGTCTATGGTAAACTCTGTCTTCCTTTTTGAGGGTAAACTTGGTAGTACTGTAGGAAACACATCCAAGAAATCCCTAACAACTGAAATATCATAAATGGCTTGTTCATTTCGAGTATCAACTATGTGGCCTAGATAAGCCTTGCATCCACCTCGGATTAGTTTTAGCACACTCATAAATGAAATTAGTCGGGATGGCACAGCTTGATTAACTCTTCGAAACACCACTCTCGGCTGATTAGGGGATTCAAGAACTGTTTCCTTATTATAACAATTCATCACAGCCCGATGAGTAGTAAGCTAATCCGTGCCTAGAATAACATCTATTTCTTTTAACTGCAATACAATAAAATCAGCTTCTAACTCTGCCTGATCAATCTGAACTATGCACCTTTTACATACCTCGCCAATCACTATTGTGCTACCCACTAGAGTACTCACTTCTAACCCACATTTTGATATCTCTCACTCATAATGCAATCTAGATTTTAGATGCAGTGTGATGAATGAATGTATAGATCCTGGATCTACCAATGCATATGCTTCAAAATGAAAAACATTCAACATACCTGCTATCACATTCAGGGAGTTCTACGCTTCCTGTTTAGTGATGGAATATAACTTGACTTGAGATTGCGGCTGGTTACTCCGCACCTCAGTCCCGACACTAGGCCCTGCTGACTGAGTTCTACCTCTACCTCTGCTTCTCTTTGTAGATCTGTCAGCTTTACTCTACTGAACCGTTGTCTTAGTCATTGTTCCTCCCTAGCTCCAGACTGTGGTCTTAAAGTGTCAGGACAAGCTCTGATCTGATGTTCTATAGAGCCACAACTAAAACAAGCTCTCGTTAACCACCAACATTCGCCATCATGTTTCTTACCACAGTGCTCACAATCAGACAACTGTTGAGACTGGATGAAGGGAACTTGTCCTCTACCTCTCCTAGTCTGAACAAATCCACCTCTTGATCGCGGCCTAGATTGCCTCGATCTAGCCTGGAATTGAGACGATCTATTCTGACACTTTCTGAAGCTTCTGCCAGAATCAACCTGAGATTCATCCTGCGTCTTGCCTCTAACCTCTTGTCTATACTCTCCCTTATCATCCTTCAACAACTGTTCAATTCCGATCGAGGCCGCTCAGAGTTCTGTAAAATTACTCAAATTTGAAATGGCTAGGCTCGTTCTGATCTCCATGTTCAAACCGTCTATATTTGTCTTCCTCAGTTTGGATCAATGCAGTTGCATACCCCATTAACTCATTGAATCTTATCTCATACTCTGCCATTGTGAGCCTACTTTTCTTTAGATTTAAAAATTCTTTCATCTTCCTATCTAAATAAATCTTTGGCATGTAATTATCTCGGAAAACTCTCAAAAAGTCTTCCCATGTCAAACTACAAGGTCTGGTGGTACTGCTTAGAACAGTCTTCCTCCACTAGTGTGTTGGACCTCGCAGTAGTGACACCGCAAAATCAAATCTTTCATCTTCCTCACAATCTATCTGGTTGAACACTCTTTCGATTCTCTTTAACCACCTTTCTGCCTCAGCATAGTTTATGCTTCCGTAGAAGTCTAGAGCCCCCTATTTTCTCAGTTTATCGTATCTTCTTTCTCTCCTTTCTAGAATTCTCAGAGGCATTTGAGCAAACTCAGGTACAGGAGACTCTATATTGTCTCCTACAGACTTTATGTCAACTGACTGATCTCCCATAGTAGGTGACCTATAACAAACAAAAGTTGTGATCACTAGATGAATCTCTCACTATTAATCATATTGTGTCCCTAAAGATGCCAAACCATGCTGTGATACAAAAAATGCAACATCCCACTACCATAGAGTATATACCCGAACATCCAAAGGATATTCAAATACATATCCTATGATAATGGTTTGTTAGAGAAAACACATATCCAACTTACTCACGACATCATCTAATATAATTAAAAGTCATCAAATTTAAAAAATCATTCCTTGCATTCATTGTAAAAAAAACTCACACTGTATTCATTGAACAATTATTTACAATTCTTATACAAGTTATAGACAAGAAACTATAAAAATATAAGTTACAACTCTTCTGATGTCAACTGATAGACCTTTGAGCCATAACTTAATCTAAAGGTTCCTTTAGTCCAGTCATAGAAACTAAGTCTCTTGTTTTGTACCTAGAAAGTCACGTTGCAATTTTTATGAGTTTTGCGGAAACTCAGTGAATGAACAATCATTGATGATTTCACCCAAGGCAAATACACAATAATCACATTTTTCAAATATCAGAACACGAATAATCCAAATACATTATCATGACATGTCATGTTAGCATCGCAAATTTGTAACAGTTATATACAAATACAGATGCATATGAGACTCCAAATTTGTTATTATTGTTGTGATCGAGTGCCTTTCAGATATAGATATAGATACAGGTACTAGCCCATTGGGCTCAGTTAGATACAAAAATCACGGAGTAAAGCTCTACGTTCGGAATACTGAGCCTAAAGCTCTTTTAGATTGGCTACTCTAAAGACAATGCCTTTATCTGAACATGCATTTTATGAAATGCATCAAATAATAGAATATGCCACGTATAACAGTCATTTATGATGCACAGTCAAAATCTCATAGTCATCGGACCTAAGTCTAGCATTCAACTTTCGTTGAGTATACAGATAGCATTCAGAATTCAGAATTCAGATATGTGTCATGAAGAGAGTCTTCAATGATACATACAGTAATGAGATCTCTAGGACAAGATATACTATCACTTGGACTAGATGTGACGTACTCAGTCTAGCGGGAGTTGACACTTTGACCATACTCTAAACGAAATGGGGTATAGATGTTGAAAGGACGAATTAAATCGAAACATTGCGTATGGAAGGGTTCATAGTCAAACCACTGACTTTTCAGTCAATTGGTGGTCATGATGTGTTGCTAGATACCACTCTTGACTTACTTGAATTGAGTGTTGATTTAAGTGGCCAACATAACTGAAAACTTAATGGTCACACACATAGGAGATCCGAAGGATGAGTAAAATGGTCTTGAATGGTGATTTAAGATATGAGAGTATTTCGGGATTGTATCGCGAAGTGACCGTAGTAGAAAACGCTACATGGAATAGATTACAAACAAGTGTTATTAGCTGTCAATTTGGCCATTAACTTCCCAAACTTCCATTAATGCATGCTATTCATGGTCATTAACTTACCATAACTTCCATTAATGCATGCTATTCATGACCATTAACTTCCCATAACTTTCGTTAACACATGTTGTTCATGACCGTTAACTTCCCATAACTCTCCATTAGTGATGGGGGTTATTGTAACATCCCACCCCCGACTGGAAGGGTAAAATAGTAAATTTGGCATAGGATGAGATGGATTGGAATGACTTAGGACTGTTCATGCATAATAGGATTGATACACAGTATCAATTGTGCACATGAAATTATTGTACATACATACATGACATTCCCGGTTTTTGTTCCTAAAGCAATTTTATTGTGATTAACGTGGTTACAGCGTTTGAAAAATTATTCTGAGTGCGTCATTGAGTGTTTTCTATTTTAAGGGATTTTTGGAAATTTTTCTGGAATTTTCCGGAGAAAATTTTCGGACCGGAAAAATCAACAAGTGGCGAACCGGTTGCTTTTCGGTAGCGAAAATTGCTACCCAATGGCATTGTAATATTGGGTATATTATTTTGGGATTTAAATTAGGGCCATTGGAGTTAATTGGGTCCATTTTCATTAGAATTAATTGTTTAATGCCTTTGACTTTTCTTCTTTTCTTTTTGGCCTAATCATATAAGGCCACCTAGCCCTCCCATTAATGCCTCCTTATCCCTCCCACGGTTTTCCTTAAGTTAAAGAGTGAAAACATTAGCTTTTTAGCTTATATTCATCAAACAACCAAAACCTTCATCTACTTTCTTTCCTCCATCGATTTTCTACTCCTTTAGAAATTCTTCCTTCAAAATTCAAGAGTTCTTCTACTTGGAACCAAGTTATTCTCTTGCCATGATGATGATCTACATGTATGGTGTTAGAAGAAAGTAGAGAAAGTGGAAAGTTGGTGTAGGATTAAAGCATTGAAGGTGGAAAAGCTTAATTAGGTAAGTTTTGAAGTTAAGTTTTAATGATGTTTTCATTATGAATTTAATGCCATGGTAGTTAGAAGCATTTAATGGGAGTTATGGTGTGTTTATTAAGCTTATTGATGCTTTAATTTGATGAAAATTATAGGTGGAATTGTTGGGTATAAATGTATGGTGTGTTAGGATAATGAATGATTATGATTGAAGTGTTTTTAGCTTGATTTTGAATTGAATATGGATGATTATTCTTGTAAAGAATTTAAGAGGTAGGTGCTGCCAACTTATGGTAGGTATTCCTAATGAATGTAGGAATGATTTAAGGACTGATTTTGTGTCCAAATGAGATGCTTATGGTAGTAGAAGTTCAATTGGCATGATAGGAGTTGTGATTGAGTAGTAAAGCTGAAAATGTAAGTTTGACCTACTGTACTGTTTTGAGCATAACTCATTGTGTAGGTACGAAAATGAGGCAAGGTTTGAGCCAAAATAAACTTTGGTTTGGTGGCTACATTTTTGTGTGAAATAGGTATTGTCTAATTTTAGCCTTAAGGGGTTGAAATTTGGCTTGGAAAGTTACTGCTGGGACTTATGTGAACAGTATCCGGATTGTTGACCTAAGAGTTTTGATGATTTTTCTAAATTAATTGAGAGGGAATTAGAGAAAATGGTCTAAATGAAAGTTGAAGCCTATTAAATGAGCTTTCCATTCCCACTGATTTTGCAATTTTTAGATCTGTATATTGGGAGATATGCACTGTGAACTATTGACTGGTTTTGAGCAATTTGGTGAAACCTAGCTTAAGTGTCAGTTTTGTGAGCATTCTGATTGGAAGCAATTTGAGCAATTTCTGTGAAATGAATTGGTTTGAGTGATCTTCTAAAGAATTGTAGAGGAAGTGATTATCTTGAAAATGGTATATAGCATGTAATTTTTGGAGATCAGATTTGGGAGTTATGAGTTTTCAAAAACTGAACCTGCATTAGGTCATTAACTGTCCTGATCAGCAGAAACTTGCATAATAGTTTTGAAATTGTTAGAGATGGAATTGGAGTTCGAGTCCTCATGAAAATTGAAGTATGAGATCTTATCTTTTCAGGGATATAAGGTAGTGATTTTATTGACATTGGTGCTAGGAGATATACTGGTTTGAAATTTACTGTTCAGATTGGAAAATTTCAGTAGGCAGATGCTTTGGTGAATTGTTTGACCTAGTTAGCAAGTGAATTGGATTTTAGATTGTTCATGAAAGTTGTAGATAACAT
>JANZLH020311633.1:0-14071 GCA_026770325.2 Erythroxylum fimbriatum
AGTCATTGGTGTTGGTAAAGTGGGTAAGGAACCTTTGCCTACCATTGACAATGTTTTACTTGTTGATGGATTGAAACATAATCTGCTAAGTGTTTCTCAATTATGTGATATGAATTTTAATGTGACTTTTGAATCATCTCATTGTATGGTTAAGAAAGATGAAAATGTTGCATTCATTGGTTTGAGACATGGTAATACATATATTGTTGATTTGCATAATGATAGTTCTTTTAATGAAAAATGTTTAGTAACATTAGAAGAAAATACATTTTTATGGCATAGAAAATTAGGACATGTTCCATTTCCTTTGATTTCTAAACTTTCTAAAAATGATATTGTGAGAGGCTTGCCTAAGATAAAATTTGTTAAGGATCATTTGTGTGAATCTTGTTTGAAAGGAAAACATGTGAGAGAATCATTCAAACTGAAGAAAGAAATCTATACATCTAGAATTTTAGAACTTATTCATATGGATTTAATCAGACCATCTAGGCATGCTAGTCTAAGTGGTAAATTATATGTACTTGTAATTGTGGATGATTTTTCCAGATTTACTTGGGTGAGATTTCTTGCTAATAAAAGTGATGCTTTTAACGAGTTTACTAAGTGGTGTAGGTTGGTACAAAATGAAAAGAATTTGACTATTGTTGCAATAAGAACCGACCACGGAGGAGAGTTTGATTGTGAACCGTTCAAAAGGCTATGTGACAAATATGGAATGGAGCACAATTTCTCAACACCAAGAACACCACAACAAAACGGTGTAGTAGAAAGGAAGAATCGCTCACTTGAAGAAATGAGTAGAACAATGCTAAATGAATACAATCTTCCTAAAGCTTTTTGGGCGGAGGCAATCAATACCGCATGCTATGTCATCAATAGAGTGCATCTAAGAAGAGGCAAAAACAAGACACCATACGAGTTATGGAAAATAAAGCATTTAGAGTCTATAATAATAGAACTAGGAGTGTTGAAGAAAATATACATGTTAAATTTGACGATATGATTTCACCTCCGAGAAAGGTTTGTTTTGATGATGATGCAGGAAATATAGGAAATGAAGTTGAAGAAAAAGAATCCAATGAAGAAGGAAAATTAGATGAAGAAGATCATGTTCCTAACACTAAAACATGGGCAAAGGCAAAGATTCATCCTATGGAGCAAGTAATTGGCAGCTTGAATAATGGTTTAAGAACTGGAAGAAAGACATATGAATACATGAGCAATTCCACTTTCATCTCACTAGTGGAACCTAAGAACATAAAAGAGGCTCTTGAAGATGAGAATTGGCTGTTGGCTATGCAAGAAGAACTAAATCAATTTAAAAGGAATAATGTATGGGATTTAGTAACTCCACCAAGGACAAAACAATCATTGGAGTCAAGTGGGTAAATAGGATAAAGTATGATGAGTATGGTGAAGCAGTCAAAAATAAGTCAAGGTTAGTAGCCCAAGGATTTTATCAAGAAGAGGGACTTGATTATAATGAAACTTTTGCACTAGTGGCTCGTTTGGAAGCAATCAGATTATTATGTGTCTTTGCTTCGCGTAAGAGGATCAAATTAAATCAAATGGACGTTAAAAGTGCGTTTCTAAATGGTTACATTCAAGAGGAAGTGCATGTCAAACAACCACCTAGTTTTGAAGATCATGAGCATCTAGATTATGTCTACAAGCTCAAGAAGGCACTTTAGGGATTAAAGCAAGCACCAAGGGCATGGTATGGAAGGTTAAGTACTTTTCTAACTCAACATGGTTATATTAGAGGTAAAGTTGATAATACTTTGTTTATAAAACATGTTAATTAGGATATGTTATTTTGCCAAATATATGTTGATGATATTGTTTTTGGTGCTACTAATAAATCTTTGTGTAAAGAATTTAGTGATTTAATGCAAAGTGAGTTTGAAATGAGTATGATGGGAGAACTTAAATTCTTTTTTGGACTGCAAATCAAGCAATACCAAAATGACATTTTCATTCATCAATCCAAATATACCAAAGAGCTTTTTAAAGAAGTTCAACATGGAATGATGCAAAGTAGCAGCTACACCAATGGCATCAAATCTGGTCTTGGAAAAATCTGAACATGAAGAGGATGTTGATCAAAAGCTTTATAGAGGTATGATCGGCTCTCTTTTATATTTAACTGCTTCTAGACCAGATATTATGTTTGCTACATGTCTTTGTGCTAGATTTCAAGCTTGTCCCAAAATTTCTCATTTAAGTGCATGTAAAAGAATTTTTAGATATTTGAGTAAAACTATTAACCATGGTTTATGGTATCCTAGTTGTGAATCTTTTGACTTGTATGCATATAGTGATGCTGATTATGGTGGCTGTAGGGTTGATAGAAAAAGTACTAGTGGTATATGTCATTTCTTAGGATCATCTTTGATTTCTTGGGCTAGTAAAAAACAAGTTAGTGTAGCTATTTCCACTGCTGAATCTGAATATGTAGCAGCTGGGAGTGCTTGTGCCCAAGTTCTTTGGCTTAAACATCAATTGCTTGATTATGGTATTAAGGTTAAAAATATCCCAATTTATTGTGACAATACTAGTGCAATCTATTTAAGTAAAAATCCAATTTTGCATAGTAGAACAAAACACATTGAAATTAGACATCATTTTATTCGTGATCATTGTTTGAAAGGTGACATCTATTTGAAACATGTATCTTCTAGTGATCAATTAGCTGATATTTTTACAAAACCCCTTAAAGAAGATGTGTTTGTAAATATTAGATTAAAACTTGGTATGTGTGATTTGAATTCTTTTGGTTGATTGTATTTATTTGCATACACTATTACATCAAAATGGTCACATTATTAGACAAATGTGCAATACCATCGAAGATACATCCTCATGATTTACATTTAGGCTTGGAAGTGATTCTTTTGAATTTTAGAAATTTTTCCAGTCGACTAATTGAAGTTTAAGACGACTGATGTTGAGGAAATAGTAGAGTTATTTTTAGTTTGCAGGATGACTAATGCATCAGGGGATGACAATAATGACATGTCAGTTGACTATTGGTCCACGACCAGTCGACTGGTAATGCTCACGAGTTTTGTTTTAAAAACAAGCTCTTCCATTCTTTTCAAAGGGTTATCGTATTCTTCCTTAAATCTTTCTCCCTCTCCATCGACTACTCCTCTTCAAACTCTTCAAATCCACACTTTTATCTTCAATCCACCTTCAACAACACAAAATCTACTCCTTCACTCAACAAAACATCTCTCTCTCTTTAAACCTGTTCTTCTCCTAGGTCTACGAAGACACATTCTCTTCTACCTTGCGGTTTTTGTTTTTTCTTCCTAGTCGACTACCTCCTTGAAATTTCTTCAAATCCGACATTTCCATCCTTAACCCATCTCCAAAAACACAAAACCCCTTTATAATTTCAACAAATCTTCTTCTTCTTCCCTTCAATTTTTTTTTCGTTTCCAAAACCCTAACTTCGTAAATCCCCTATTTTTGTTCAAATCTCTTCACGATTGTCAGAATGGCACCACGTAAGGCTTCGAGGAAAGGAAAGGAAGTTGATTCAACACCTCTACGTCAATCTTCACGCCCACGAGTATGTGGCTCATCCTCAAGAGGTTTAGACAGAGAAACCGAGGAGATAGAGTCTCAGTTCATTTCAATGGCGGCACAAAATCTTTATTATAAGGTACTGAAAAATGAAGTGCTTATCCCTTCTATGAAGTTTGATTTGGTTAAGCTAGACCATAGTGAATATATGGTGTTGTTTACCGAACTCACAAGTCTAGGTTTGAGATTTTTTCCTGGGTTTTACAGAGGAAATATATGAGGATATGATTAGGAAATTTTATGCTAATCTTGTGGTGATTAGGAGTAATGTTGATACTGGAGTTCATTTGAAGTCTTGCATTAAAGGAAAGGAAATTTTTATTTGTGAAGAAAATCTGTCCATTTGGTTGAAATTGCCTACCGGTGGAGTTAGGCCTAGAGCTTCCCTCTTAGATTTTGATATTTTAAGACATGAGGGTGGCGACACTGATGAGGAAGCCGAGGAAAATTATGGATACACTGAAGAGAAGGGAGATGACTTGCTTGCTAGACTTTGTTCGGATCATTCACCACCCTATGAGGCAATGGATTTGCCACTTAATTATAGGTTACTGCATTATCCTATCAATAGGGTGATTTATCCTAAGAAGGCAAGCAATAATCATATTACTTCCTTGGATAAAGAAATTTTGTGGCACTTGGAAGAAGGTAGAAATATTAACTTTCCAAGTTTAATTATCCAGATGATGAGAAAAAAAAGCAAATTTGTTAAGAGGAGAACTGAAAGGAAAAACGACAACGCATAAAGGAATGCTGTATGCAGCATTGATTGCATTTATCGCCAAGTTGCAAAAAGTTGATTTGAGCACTTATGACCATTATCCATATCCTCAAAGTTGGAGATTTACTCCTTACAATTTAAGAAGTATGAAATTGGTCAAACACAGTAGAAAAAGGATGGGTGTACTCCTATCATGTGGAGAAGCAGGGTTTGACCTTGGACAATGAACATCAAGTGATTAGAAGGCAACGTTCCAAAAAGGCAGGAGATCGTCCAAGCAGCTCTCGACGAAACAGTGTCCGTCGGAGTGAAGTATCTCAAGATGGTCTTCGGGACATTCGCGATCAAATGGAAGAATTAAATGATCGCATTTATGACCAACACATTATGCTCATGCGAATGGAGAAAATAGTGAATGATCAACACAGTATGCTCAAGAAATTGGATAAAAGCATTAAGAAAATCTTTGATAAATTGGGATGTAGACATGATTATACTTCTTTATCTTGATGGTTGTTGTCTTTGTTCTTGACCAACATTTGTTTCTTTTTAATTTCTGTTTTTTGTGACTGTTATTTTGTGTTGGTTTGATATTAAAGACTTTGGATATGTGTGCTCTTTGTTTGGTTTGCTACTCAATTTCCCTCTGTTATTGCCACTTTGTTTTGATATGACAAAAAGGGGGAGATATCAGTATAAATCTTCACGGGTTAATTGAAATTGAATTGTTTTAACTAAATTGAAATTGTGTATATTGAACTGAAATTGAGATTACTGGCCATTTTGTTGGACATCTTTTGGCTTCAGGTTGGTAATATATTACACGTTCAATTTTGTTACTTGTTGACTGTCCATTGGTAATTGTCACAAATTATAGTTTGTTCCACTTTGGTTACAAGTTTTATTGGAAACTTATTTGTTGGCTTAAACATTATGAATTATGGAATTATTGGATTCATTGGTTAAGGGGGAGTCAAACTAACTAACTAGACAAGGCCTACAAACCTTGATCAAATTTTCTTTGTTTTCGATTTCTTTCCAATTTTTAAATATTTTGTCATTATTAAAAAGGGAGAGATTGTTGGACCAATGGTGGTTGACAAATAAAATCTCTTTATGTTTTGATAATAATAAAATGTATAGAAATGATTAAGAAATTATTTCAGGTATTTCAGGTTTAATACAAGGTAGCATTAATCTTCAAATGTCCAAGAGATAAAATATCATGAAGATAGTGATAATCTCCAACGATCAGTAGATAGACAATTTAATCAAAAGATGAACAACGTGCAAAAGGTAATCTTCGTGAAAGATTATAGTTGAAGATTTGTATTCCAACAAACAAGGATCAAAGATTATCTAAAATATATCCGTTGGAGCTGGCACAAGTCGACCAGAACATTACAAGTCGACTGGGAATTAATATATCTGTTAAGTGGGGCTTAATCAAGTCGACCAGAACATTGCAAGTCGACTGAAAATAAGAGATCTGTAAGCTGGATAATTGTACAAGTCGACTAACATCACTCAAGTCGACTTATCGTGAAGCAAAGATGAAATTTTCATTCAGAATATTAGTACTAGTCGACTTACACATCTCGACCAGTCGACTATTAGGCAGCTAAAAATAATCTGAAAGAGTCAATTGATATCAAACAGATTAAAAATCTTTCTACAACATTTATGAGTATAAAAAACGGCTAGAAGAATATCCACAGCGTCTATAATCCTCTGGAGCATGCAAATAAAAGGAGCAACTTCAAAGATTCGAAGATAGCAGTGACAGCAAAGCATACCGATTAATTGTTCATCATTTTATTTCTCTCAAATTGCTTCTAGCTCATTCAATTATGTCTAGCTGTGCTAAGCTTTGTTAATTTTCAATTTCAATCATTGTTATTGTGAGTTGAGTGATTAGAGAAAAATCACTGGTGTGGTTGGATTTGTGCCAGAAATCAAATCAGATTGTGAGGTGTTGCTTGAGCTGGAAATCAAGTGTGTTGTAAAAGTTCACACTGAACTAAAAAGTGTACAATAAAGTGGTTTGCCAAATCCTAAGTGGGAGCTTAGGTAGAGAACGTAGGTCTTAGCACCGAACCTCTATAAAAACAGTGTTTGCCCTTCTTCTCTATTCTCTTAATTTAATTTGATTAAATTATTTTGTGTGTATTAATTCTGTGTTTTTGTAGAACTCTGCGAAAAAGATTAAAGATCTATTCAACTTCCCCTTCTAGATCGTTTACATACTTTAACATTGAAAGTACTTTTATTTAAATTTTACTTTGATAAAAGCATAAATTTGGGATATCCAATAAAATTGAAGGCTCTAGAAGAGCTAGTAAGCTGGTGGAATCAAAATTGATATACCATGTGTATTGTATTTAATAAAATTTAAAATATTTTTACTCAGTTTTAAAGATATTCGCCAAAGTAAATATCACATTTCACGAAATATGCTAGTTATTGTATTTAGAGAATTAAGGAACTTATAGTTTTGGTTTTCCTTAAAATGGATAGTTAATGTATTTACTATTTATCAATGTTTTCACTTATTTTTCAAAATCGATTAACAAAAAATATTAAACCAAGTGAGGTTCTTACTTGTTATTTTGATGATTACAAAACATATTACATTAATATTTTTGTATTAAGTGAAATTAATAAGCTAAGTTATCAAATATTCAAAAAAAATTTCAAATATTAAATTCAATAAAATGTAAAAGGACCAAAAGAGTAATTAATCATTTGAAAAAAATCAAAAGATGCACAAAATAAGGAAAGTAAAACACAAAGACAATTCAAGAGACCTACAAGGCAACTTAATTCAAGTGGAATGACATTTGGTTAATTTTTTTGACAATAACATGTGGTTAATAAGCTGGAATTAATTCTAATGAGATTAAATTAATTATGAGCTTATTGGAGCTTGAATTATTTAAGTCCAATTAGATTCCCCATTTGGCTTCTAGGAAGGTTATCAAGCAAAGTAAGAAATATAAATAGAGGTTTTAAAGCTTATGATTGAATGTTGGGCTTACTTTAATTAATTGTTAATTAGAAGCCCAAATGAACATTTAGTATTGGGCTTGGCTTTGGTTTGATTTGATTAATTAGATTAATTAAATTGAAACAAAGTTATTAAAAAAGAGAGGGCATATTTTAGTTTTTTATAGCTAAATGTGCAGCTACATGTTTAGCATTGAATTGCTAAATTGCTTTATCATCATTAAATGGAGTAATGATCTTATCATTAAATGGTTTAATGACTGTTTTTTTAATGATGGCATGTAATGTAACCTTTTAGCATTCATTTAATTAAAGAAGGAGGAGGTGCATTTGATGTATTCTCTCCCTTCTTTCATCTCATAATCGAAAATAAAAGGGTCTCATTAGGTTGTTGGTCTTTTCATATAGCCATCTTGAAACAAATGAGAAGAGTTTCATTTATTGGCTTCTTTATGATTGATTAAAGAATGAAGTGATGCATTGGATGCATAACACTTCTTTCTTTCATGTTTAATCGAAATTGAGAAGGAGAGAAGAAGGTGTTCTTGCATCTTTTGACTCACTCTTTCCTCTCTTACACAGCCTAGCCAAAACTTGAATGAGAAGATTCTCACTTTGGCTTCTTTCAACTAAGGAAATTCTCATCAAAACATTTCTTCTCCTTTCCCATCAAAGGATCTTGTTAACCAAGTTGTCCAAGAAGAAAGTGGCAGATCGGATTGGTTGAGGATACAATAACGAGGAGAGGATACATGTACAAGGAGAGGATACAAAAGCGAGGAGTCCAAGCTGTAGCAAGGAGTCGATATAATTTCCATCTTGTTCTTATGTTGATTATTTTCCTTATACCATATCATATATAGCTGAAACATGTTGATTTGGTTATTTTGTTTCCACTGCGTTTTGATTTTGGAAAATTTTTTGAAATCTACCGTTTTAGCCAAATCTCGCATGCTTTTTTTGATCCAACAATTTGTATCAGAGCCATTTTTATTATGCATGATTTTGGTTCCTATATGTGATGCATGAGTTGCAATTAAATTTTGTATGTTGCATATTTTTATGTGATAGAAATATATATGGTGTATGTGTTGCTCTTTTGGTTGTCCATAGAATATAGTTTTACCTTGTAACTTTTCTTCGTTTGGTTTGTAACAAGGAGGGTGGCCTATCATCATCATGTTTCCTTCTTGGCTTCATTTTTATGTTTTCTTTGATTTTGTAATGTACAAATTTCTGTAATCTTGAAGATGGAGCAACCATGGATCGAAGAAAGACTAGGTAATGGTTTTGGTGTATCCTTTGGTGTATTGGCAATGGTTAAGTTTTATGAAAACTAAAATGCTGGAATTCTTGCTGTAACAAAGTTTTGGTTTTATGAAAACAAAAATATTGGATTTTTTGTTGTAACAAAGTTTTGGTTTTTACAAAAAAGTGCTGGAATTTTTGAGGTTTGGTTTTGCCAAAACAAGTGCTGGAATTTTTTTGAGTTTCGGATTTACCAAAACAAGTGTTGAAAATTTTGTTTTCAAAGGGACAAAATTCAGTTTTATGATAATGTCATCACACACTTTTTATCGAATGGACCGGGTCATGTGAATGAAGAGTTCGAAGCGAAAGATCCAAGTCTAAGACATTTTTTGTTTGGGCCAAGAGCCTTGTAATTTAGTTTCATGTTCTAGGATGGACAATCAAAAGTAGTGTTAATATTCATGAGATAAATGGATGAATGGATGCTAATAATATGTGATATTATATGATAGTATGCCATTTAGAATAATTGCCAACCTTAGGCTTTGACACGCGTTCATTATGTATGAGATATATAATGAAACAATATAGGATGGATAATAAATTGCATCTAGACAAGATGATATTTATTAAAACTTAAAGACTAAAAAGATTGAGTGGGAGAAGATGCTCTAGTAAGAGTCTATGGTCTCCATGTGATGGCCCATTTTCATATGGTGAAGTGTTGCTCCCTAACGGAGGACATGAATCCTAGATCTTGCATGGTTTGGGTCTCCTACAGGATAAGTCCACTCATTGTTAGCAAATGTGACATCCCACCAAGGCATGGTTTGCAAGTACCTTTAGTAGATGAATCAAATGGTTACACACTCAACATAGTTTATTAATATATTGCTCACTGTAGCTATGTTGATAAATGTATGGACCAAATTATGGGGCTCCTCAAAAAGTTAGGCATGAAGATGTTTGGTAGTTTTTTGAGCGGAAGGGTCCCAGTTTTTCTTTTAATGGATAAGATGGCCCATCGTCACTTAGTCCGTTATAGATAAGAAAAATAATCGTCGTATAAAGTTTTAATTTTTTTAAAGTTTCTATAAATCTATTACATGCATACATGCATCATGATTTTATACAAAGTTCCAATATTGTTGACTAGTATGCTTATGCTTTAATAATTTATATTTTCAGATATATTCAACCAGGGATAGATTCACAATAGGGCCAAGTGGGGGCACTTGCCCCCACTGCCCCTAAAAAATTTCCCCACCGCCTCTAAAAATTTTCATGTAAAAAAATTATTATTTTAAGTTTTGCCCCCATTAAAAAAAATTGCTTCTATTAAAATTTTTCCCCTACTCGAAAAAATTTCTGGATCCGCCCCTTCAACCACATTATGAATCCACTCACTTTGCTCTTGACTAATAACAAATTGGAAAATGGAGAGAATTTTAATGAATGGAGACGTAACCTTTACATTGTTCTTCAATATGAACGAATTTCATGGGTATTAATAGATAATGAGCCTGCACCTCTATGTGGTAAGTCAACTTTTGAGCAAGTCTAAGTGTTGGCAAAATACTGACAAGACTACTAAGTGCTATATTCTAGCTTCTGTTAATGGATTATTGCAAAAGCAAATTGCATGCATGAAAACTGCTAGTGCAATGGTCCATCACCTACATGAGATGTTTGATATGAGGATCAGGTTTGCAAGAGTGAAAGCTATCCAAACCTTTCATAATCTTAGACGAAAACCTAGTGAACTAGTGTGGGATTACATGCTTAAGGTGATCTCTGCGGTTACTGAGGTTGAGATGCTTAGGGCAGAATTGGATTCAGAAACGTAGATGATTATGATCATCAATAGTTTAAACTCATCTTTTCAACAGTTTAAGTTGGATTATGAGCACAACAACAAGGATTACACCTTGAGTGAGTTGATGAATACCCTCTAGAGCACGAAGGAGATATTAAATATCAAGGCTAATGGGCTTGACGCTAATGTAGCATCTTCTTCTAAGCCCAAAGATAAGGGTAAGCAAAAGAAGAAGGGTCTAATGAAAAAGAAGGCCTAAACAGGGGTCAAGGTCCAACCCATGAAAAGGAAGGTCAAAACGGACACCAAGGGAAAGTGTTTCCAATATGGTGAGCAGGGTCACTGGAAAAGAAATTGTGCAGTCTAACTTGAGTCCCTCAAAAGCAAACAAGGTATGGGTTTCCTAAGTTTTTTACGAACTAGAAATGGGGCAGATTCATCTGATTCTTGGATTTTAGATTCAGGAGTCACTAACCATGTTTGCAATTCATTGAAGGGGTTCCAGAAAAGGAAAAGACTACATAAAGACTAGTTTTAAGTCAAGATAGCAGATGGATCCTATGTTTCAGCAGAATCAGTGGGAGTAATTATCTTAGACTTTCCTAGTGGTCATAGTTTATATTTGGAGGATGTATATTACATCTCAATGATTGTAAGGAACATGATTTCTGTTTTTTGTCTAATAAAATCTAGTTATTCTTTATATTTTGAAAATGTTGTTTCAATATATGAGAACGAGGATGTTATTTGTAATGCGATAATTAAACAGGGATTGTTCTTTATAAAACCTATGACAGGCTCACTAAACACCACATAATTAATAAAACCAAGACAATCTAATGATTGTAGTATTAATTCAAAATATCTATGGCACTTAAGAATGGGTGTGATATCAATCAGAAAAGATTTGATAGGTTAGTGAAGGATGGGATCCTTGCGGGCTTGGATAATGATCCATTACCCACCTATAAATCTTGTATTGAAGGAAAAATAACCAAGGCCTCATTTCCTTATAAAGGAAATAGATCTGAATCCACATTGGACCTGGTAAATACTGATGTGTGTGGGCCCATAAACGTACAAGCTAGAGGAGGTTATGAATATTTCATAACATAACCTTTATAGATGATTACTCTAGATATGACTATTTGTATTTGATGCATAAAAGGAGTGAGTCCTTTGAAAATTTCAAAGAATTCAAAGCTAAAGCTGAGAAGCAGCTAGGCAAGCCATTAAAACAACTTCAATCGGATCGAGGTGGTGAGTACTTATCTGGAGAGTTCCAACAATTTCTAATTGACAATGGAATTGTTTCCAACTTGTCAGCTTCTAGAACACCTCAACAGAATGGTGTAGCAAAGAGGAGGAATAGGACTCTATTGGAAATGGTAAGATCAATGATGTCCTACGCTAGCCCTCCAGAATCGTTCTAAGGATATGCCATACAAACGACAACTTATCTTCTTAACTTTGCTCCATCCAAATCGGTGCCTAAAACACCTAGGGAGTTATGGGCTGGCCGAGTGCCTTCATTGAGGCACTTAAGGACTTGGGGTTGTCCAGCCCATGTTCTAAGGCTTGAATCCACAAAGATGGAAACAAGGTTAGAAGTATATTTGTTTGTAGGATATCCTACGAGTACATGACGGTACTATTTTTACAGTTCTTAAGAGGAAGGTATTTTTCGACAAATACGACCTTCTTGGAGGAGGAATTTGTGAGGGATCACAATGGAAGAAGTTAAGTAGTACTAAAGGAGTTAACTATTTCATCCAAACCAAGAGTTGATTTGGATATAGCAGAACGAGATGTCAAAATGGATTCAAGAGTTGAATCAGAAAAGCAGCCTGAACATCAAGTAGTGCATAGACGTAGTGGGAGGGTTGTGAGACAACCAAACAGGTATCTAGGTATAGGAGAAGGCATAATTATCGTCTTGGATTAAGAAGAAACGGATCCCATTACTCATACACAGGCTATTAATGATGTTGATGCAGAAAAATGGCTCAAGGCGATGGAATTGAAAATAGATTCCATGTACACCAATGAAGTTTGAATCCTTATAGATCTACCACCAGATGTAAAAGCCATAGGGTGTAAATGTATCTACAAAAGGAAAAGAGGTTCTGAAGGGAAGGTAGAGACTTTTAAATCTAGATTGATAGCTAAAGGCTATACTCAAAAAGAGGGTATAAACTATAAGGTGACATTTTCTCCGGTTGCCATGCTTATAAAATATGGAAAATGGACGTCAAGACCGCATTTCTTAATGAGGATCTTGAGGAGACCATTTATATGGCCCAACCAGAAGGATTCGTTGAGCCAGGTAATGAGCATAAGGTATGTAAATTGCATAGGTCCATTTATGGACTTAAGCAAGCATCTAGGTCTTGGAACATTAGGTTTGATAAGTCTATCAAAACCTATAGGTTCATACAAAACCTAGATGAGCCTTGTGTCTATAAAAAGATACAAGAAAGCAAGGTTAATTTCCTATTACTGTATGTTAATGACAGCTTGCTAATTGGGAATTTTATAGGAATGTTATCTACGGTTAAGGGATGGCTAAACGAATAGTTATCAATGAAGGATTTAGGAGAGGCTAGCTATGTTCTAGGGAACAAGCTTGTAAGGGATCGTAAGAACAAACTAATAGCCTTGTCTCAAATAACCTACATTGAGAACATGCTCAATAAGTTTGTCATGCAAGATTCCAAGAGGGGTTTCAAAGGAGCAAGCACCTAAGACCTAAGAGGAGGTCAAACGCATGCATAACATTTTATATGCTTCAGTAGTTGAAAGTTTAATGTATGCTATGCTTTGCACTAGACCAGATATCTGTTACGTAGTGGGACTAGTAAGTAGATTCCAGTCCAATCCAAGAATAGAGCATTGGACTACGGTTAAGTGCATACTAAAGTATCTTCGTAGGACGAAGAACTTAATGCTTGTTTACTCTAGAAATAACCTTATTTCGACAAGATATACATATTCCGATTTCCAATCAGATGTTGATTCAAGGAAATCAACTTCTGGTTTTATATTTGTTTTAGGAGGTGGAGCTATAGTCTAGAGGAGTGTCAACCAATCTTGTATTGTAGATTCGAATGTGGAGGCTGAGTATGTTACTGCTTGTGAAGCATCAACAGAAGCAATCTGGCTCTGCAAGTTCCTAAATGATTTGGAGGTAGTTCCTGAGGCAGAAAAGGCCATTACACTTTACTGTGATAATAGTGGGACAATGGCTAATTCTAAAGAACCTCAAAACCATAAAGCTGCCAAACACATTGAGAGAAAGTATCATCTCATAAGGGAGATAATACAACGTGATGAGGTGAATGTGGTAAAGATTCCCACAGAGCAAAACCTTGATGATCCATTTACGAAGACGCTATCTCAAAAGAGTTTTGAGGGTTACCTAGCAGGGATGAGAATGAGGGATATGTCAAACTTGCTTTAGGACAAATAGAAGATTGTTGGAATTATGTAAATATAGTGCCCTGGAAAGCAAGTGCATTTATATATAACTTAATCTCCTTCCAATTACTTTTTATAATGAAAATATTGATTATTTATAAAATAAAAGAGTTTGGTTTTATTTGTATAAGCATTATATAACTAGTCATAAGGTACCAAGATTCTTTTGTAAGTAATATACATATACATGGAGATGTATGGGAAAC
>JANZLH020312768.1:0-14058 GCA_026770325.2 Erythroxylum fimbriatum
TTTACATTCATGCCGAAAATGAAGGAAAACTAGCAACTAACTAAAACACGTAAACGCACGTAAAACAGAGCATAAGACAGAGCTCCAAAAACAGAATACATTAACAAAAGGAAAGATAACATAAAACACGTAACTTCTGCATCCCATTTGCACGTCGCCTGTCAAGACCCAGTCCATCTTCACGTCCCCACTTTTCCCAGGTATTTGGGATTTGGCTTATGGCCCCTCTACGTGGCCTAACAATACCTCCCCCATCAAGTGGATCCTTGTCCTCAAGGTCCAAAGTTGGAAACATATCCTGTAACTTTTTGAGTGGCTTTGACCCCTTCGTCTTTTTCTTCAATTGGTTGTTCTTTGGTGGCATCTTCGCATAACAGGTTGTCGTTACCCTCGCAGCTTTCCATCATGAGTATTCGTGGGACCTGACATTTGTGTCCTACAGTAAAACGGTCATTACAATTAAAGCATAAATTTTGGGCTCTTCTCCGCTGCATTTCTTCCCAACTAAGACGTCTCACAGGAACGGCAGGGGTTGGTGATGTTGCTTGAGTAGTAGAAGGAAGAGCTAGGGGAGCCTCCGTTGGTGGTGAAGGTCTTACAAACCTCCCTTGTCTAGCCAACTGATCATCCTTCATTCGTGCTAAACTGATTGCTTCTCTTAATGTCTGGGGCTTAAACATTCGTATACCATCAGAGATCTCTATCTTTAAGCCACCCATAAAAGTTCCTACAAGAGCTCTTTATGTCGAGCCTCGAACCCGATTGGCCAATCGTTCAAATTCCTTATGGTATTCACGCAAGGAGCTAGCCTGTCTAACCCGTGAAAGTGCTTCGTCAAAATCTTCACAATCCGAAGGCCCGAAGCGAGCCCAGAATTCATCCTCAAAATTATTCCATGACAGCACGCGTCCATCTTCCTGGAACGTCCTACGGATCCACTACCACCATTGGTTAGCCTCTCCCTCCAAAAGGTAGGAAGCCAAAGAAACTCTCTAGGCTTCGGGAGTATTCTGGAACTCGAAATATTAGTTCACACAATTGAACCACTCCATGGGATCATCTCCTAAAAATCGAGGAAATTCAAGTTTTGCTGTTTTAGATGATACAACAAGTCGTCCTTCAATGTTGCCTTCCCGATGATGGTGCCCATGGGTGGGATTCTCTTAGTTTGCAAGCACAACATCGAAGAGACGATTGAGAGTTTCTTCCACATGACGAAGCCGATCGACCATACCGAGCTCCATCCTATGTAATCCCTCCTGTACTCCACCAAGTCCAGCTTCTAGCTGCTCAATACACTACTTATTGGTTCTCATAATATAACCTGGCTGGCTCTGATACCAATGATAGGTCCTTAACACTTGTGATAAAGTTAACGTAAATTGCTCTCTTTGGGTGAGAAATAAACCACAATATTTGAGTGAATTTTTTCGATGATCTTTTGTGATAATTTCTGGGTTGCTTTAAATAAGCAAAGCCATTTACATTCATGCCCAAAATGAAGGAAAACTAGCAACTAACTAAAACACGTAAACGCACGTAAAACAGAGCATAAGACAGAGCTCCAAAACATAACACATTAACAGAAAGAAAGATGATGTAAAACACGTAACTTCTGCAACCCATTTGCACGTAAAACTCTCGCCTGTCAAGACCCAATCCATTTGAACGGTTCTTCACGTCCCCACTTTTCCCAGGTATTTGGGATTTGGCTTATGGCCCCCCCTCTCTGTACGACGTGGCCTAACACAGTGTAAAGAACATCTTGCAAACTCTTTGGATGGTGAGGTAGAACTGGTCTTGATTCGTTTTAGAATTTTGTTGCCAATGGCTGCTGCTGAATTTACAAGTTAACACAAAGTAATGACTCAGTAACCATCATAATCATACTCGAGTGTTTCATCCATCATATCATCATTAATTTGATCCTCAGCCTCGTTCCCATCTTCAATTTCTGCGTTCACACTACGATCGTTTTGGTTCTTGTCCTCCAACTTATTTTCTCCACCCAAACTTTTATCCTCATCCATTCGCTTTTTCTTGGCAACAACGTTGTTATCCTGCCAAAAACTTGAATGTAAGAGAACTTGCTGAATGAGTGTGCATCGAAATACCATAATATCAGCAGTTTTGACAGATGGATTTATAGATGTTAGCTCGTTTTGAAACGGAGTAGGCATATGTCCATGAATAAATCAGGAAATGCCTAGACAAAAAATTTAGGAGCTGGATGAGAGTCTCAAGGAGGAACAATTCAACCAGTTTAAAATAAAGATGAGATTGATATTCATACAAGCTTGAACCGGGTGTATGCATATACTTTATGATCCCTCACATATTTTGTTTTAGTACAACCCTAGGTATCGTATATACATTAGAATCTTCAACAACAAAAAATATTAATAAAATACCAATCAATTTTTTCTTATAAATGTACTAATTATGTCATAATAATACAAATAAAATTATAAGTTCCCTTATTATTTAAGAGTGAATAAGCAGATTTATTGAAAACTGACAAGGACTTAATTGAAACATCCATCCAATAGGTGACGTCCGAATGTTCATAATCCATGACATAGTGGTTTTAGGATTTGAATTAAACTAGAAAATCATAACTGTATAATTGCAGTTTATATACAAAGATATATTTGTCAAATTTTTGAGCTTGATAGATAGACTATGATAAATAAACGAAAAACGATGTCCTGACTCGAACTGTAAAGTCACAAGATCAAACCACCATCCGCAAATTACCTTTCATTATCAACCGTAAGCCACGACTTTCATGTCATTTCAATAATGTGTGTGGGTTTTTATTAAATATATGTAGGATAGGTAAAGGGAACGAGAATATGAATACCATAGAATTATGAAAGAATGTGAAACCAAGATGATAAGAACTTACAGGTTCATCAAAAAGTTTGTCTAATACATCATAGTTGATTTTGGAACCAAGTCTCTGCAAAACAAAAGTTATATTTTTCTGTAAAGGAACTAAAACAACATTATTCATGTATCTCGACAGAAAAATAACAACAAAATGAAAACCTGAATACAAGACCAAGTAGCATTGTTCTAAAATTTTCTTTATTTTTTAATTATCCAAGTGTTTCACCCTTGGGTGATGTGTCATTTAATACTACCAAAGAATCATCAACGGTCATTTTGCCTATCCTAGGTTGTGCCATAGCTAAAAACGTCTCACTAGGAGGATGCTCAAGGATATTATAACATTCTATCTCTCCCAGAACTGTTTTGGTGGAAACTTGACAGAGGACATTCTATGTATATATGATCATCCTACGTTATCCAGTTCTATAGTCCCTTCCAATCAGAAAGAAAGGCTCAATCTAATATACAAAAACCACAAGCTCAGGGCTATTACTCTGTACATGAACAGATGAGAAACCTCTGCTACAATATGTAAAGAGCAACCAGCCAATAATCAGAAAGATATACATGGCTGATTCATTCACAAGAGCCGTCAATGCAAATAACACTATTTAGCTGCCACTTTGGCCAAGTGAGAGATAGTAATCATGGATTTCCTAATGACCCTAAAACTCCAAAGAGAAAATATTGATAAACAGTCAGAACTCTGTTTAGAAAATCTAAAAATGCTCCTATATAATATGTCCCTACTGTTGTACCTTCTTGTTCAGCATTTGACGAGCAGCTTCTGAAGCAGATTGAGCAGGGGCTAAATTTCTTGCTTCTGCAGCTCGTTTTTGCTGCCTTTCCTGCCAGAGAACACCCAAAGAACTAACTGAGCATACGGGGGGCATCAAGAAGACATTAAAATAATTAGAAAAACAAGAAAATAATTGTAATGGAAAACATAACCAGATAGAGAATTATAATATCAATACAGGCCAACAACACAGATTCAACCAAGAACATCATTATATGACTCTTAATTTTAGAGCAACCTAGAGGGATCACATCCCATGTTCTTTTTCATGTAACACGGCAAAAGAAGAAAGTGAAAGACTTCATCAATGTAAAACATACAATCTAATATGTTGTCAATTAGTCCTGTTTACTCTTTCCTTTCTTTTTGTTTCTTTGAATGGCTCTCAGTGAATTGAGATAAGAGAGAAGTGTAAAACACACACACACACATAGAGAGAGAGAGAGAAAGAGTTGTTGTTGTAATAATGGGTCTTATTTTTCAAGTATTATAAAGAAGATGGGATATGTTCTCTAAATTTCTAGTGCGTCGAATGTAAAAGAAATTAGAGTTTATAAAAGAAATAAAAAAAGGTAAATCACTCAACCACAAGCATTAATTTGGCAGAATAAAGAGTGAGAATTGAGATGAAAGTAAGGGCATTGATAGCAATATGGATCCTAAACCCATATTGACATACTCTAGGAGGAAGAGGGAGAAGGGTCCAGATATGAATCCGAAGCCCATGCTCACATATGCTAGGAGATTCCCTAAGGCTAGGGGGGATGAGTCAGCAAACGGTTAGAATAGAAGGTAGTTAGAAGAGAGAGAGAGCTATATGTAAGGGAGGGGAGGTTTGTAGGGGGGTATCGAATCATTTTACACTGTATTCGGCTGATTGCTGAAGGGCCAATAGTGGCTGGAAGCCTTAGCTCTTGTGGATTATACTACAAGGCTACTGCTAGTTATCAATAAAATTACCTGATTGTCATCCATTTGCTATCATTGGTGCTTTCATTGAGAGACCGGTGTATGCAAACTAGAATGGCGTCACAAAAGTGGGAAGCAATGGATGTTCGGTTGGTAGCAGTAGAGACGAAGCTGTTGGATCATTCGGCTCAACTGGGAAGCTTGCACAAGGGAGTCGACGACCTCTCTAGAGCGTTGGCGGCGATGCACGCTGAAATGAGAGAGGGGTTTCAACGACAGACCTCTCATCGGACACCAGAGGTCGGGTCGAGCTCAGTAGAGCGTGGGAAGTCGGTCCAGACAGAAGGCGGCAGTGGCGTCACATCCTTGGCGTCGGAAGAGTATCAGCTCCGAGCCAAGAGGATAGAGCTCCCTCCATTCCAAGGAGAGGACCCGATTGGATGGGTCTCTCGGGCGGAGTTGTACTTCGCCATTCAGGGGACTCCATCGGAGCTCCGTGTTCAGTTGGCACAAATATGTATGGAAGGGATGACATGGCACTGGTTTAAGGTCCTTCTTGCGTCGAAACCAGAACTGGATTGGGAGACCTTTAAGAGAGCTCTGTTCGACCGGTACGGTGACCATTTCAACGGGAATCCTTTTTCCCAGCTGAAATCACTGACACAACTTGGAACGGTGGACGAGTATGTGGAGACGTTCGAAATGTTGATGGCCCAGGTTCCACCCCTTCCGGAGGATCAATACATGGGATTATTCGTCGGTGGATTACGAGAGGATATAAGGTTGGAGGTTCTGGCTCTGGATCCTTCCTCCCGGTATCGTTTAATAGCGGCAGCACGTGCGGTGGAGCGTAAGCTGACGCCAGCGACACATGCAAAACCAGTGTCGGGTTGGAGACCCGCGGGTGCTCCACGAGTCGGGCCTCCTAACCCGACTCTGGCTGGTCGTGGTTGGGTCGATACGCGACCCGGCATGGGTCGACCTCAACCACCAGCCAACGGAGGCGCCAACCAGTGGGCGCGCCAGGAAGGGAATCGGCGACCAGGTTTGGAGAGACCGGTAGAGGCACGACCACAGGGGACTCGGAATCTGTCGTATCAGGAGTTGTTGGATCGGCGAGCTAAGGGTCTGTGTTTTAAATGTGGGCAACATTTCGGACCAAGACATGTCTGTCCTGATAAGCACCTGCGTCTGTTGATCTGGGAGGGAAATGAGGACGATGATGGACCGCCGACTGGTTGTGAGGATAACGATGAAGTCACTGTGGGAGAAACCGAGGAGATGGTCTGCCAAGTAGCCGAATATGGGGAGATAGCACAGACCAAGACTCTCAAAATCGAAGGCCATTTGGCTGGAGTTCCTATCTTGCTGCTCATTGACAGTGGAGCCAGCCACAACTATCTGTCGTCTGAATTGGTGGCCACCTTGGGCCTGACAGTGACTCCAACCGAGACATATGGGGTCAAACTGGGCAATGGAACTAGGTGCTCTTCACAAGGTCGGTGCAAAGGGCTGATAGTGAAGGTGGGAAATGTCGAACTCATGATTGATGCATATATTCTTCAGTTAGGAGGAATAGACCTGGTTTTGGGAGGGGAGTGGTTAGAGACTTTGGGAGAGGTACGGTTGGATTTCAGGCAGAAGACTATCAGGTGGGGTTTTGAGCAAGGGAAGGAAGTGGTCACGTTGAGGGGGCAGGGCCGTGAGCATCCCCAACAACTTTCTGCCTTGCAAGGGATGCTTCAGTCCATTGCCATGGACTCCCATACTGGACAGCCAAGTAGTGATGATGATTTGAATGTGTCTGGGGGTAAGACTACCCTACTTCCAGCTCAATTCCAAGAATTAACCTTAGTGTTGCAGGATAACCAGCTGGTATTCCAAGAGCAGAAGGAGCTACCTCCGTTGCGAAGTCATGACCACGCTATTAATCTGTTTTGTGGAACAAATCCGATTAGTGTAAGACCTTATAGATATGCTTATCATCATAAGGATGAGATTGAGCATCAAGTCAGGGAGTTGCTGGCCGTAGGAGCTATCCGACATAGTACCAGCCCTTTCTCTAGCCCAGTGATCCTGGTTAAAAAGAAGGATCAATCGTGGAGGATGTGTGTAGATTACCGAGCTCTAAACAAGGTAACCATTCCGGACAAGTTTCCTATTCCTACTATCAGTGAGCTAATTGATGAATTGCATGGTTCCAAGTATTTTTCCAAAGTTGATTTGAAGTCCGGGTTCCATCAAATCCGAATTAAGAATGAAGATATTCATAAGACCGCCTTCCGAACTCATGAAGGCCACTATGAATACTTAGTCATGCCCTTTGGGCTTATGAATGCCCCATCCACCTTTCAATCCACCATGAATTCGATCTTTAGACCATTATTGAGGAAGGGAGTATTGGTTTTTTTTGATGACATCTTGATTTACAGTAGCAGTTGGCAGGAACATCTCAAACATTTGGCACAAGCCTTGCAACTCTTGATTGAGCATCAGTTCTTTGCTAATCACAAGAAGTGCCTATTTGGACAGCAATCTATTGAGTATTTGGGACACATTATCTCGGCTGAAGGGGTTGCCATGGATCCCAACAAGGTCAAGAGTGTTAAAGAGTGGCCGGTTCCAAAAAATGTGACAGGGGTTAGAGGATTCCTTGGACTAACTGGGTATTATAGAAAGTTTATCAAAGACTATGGAAAGATTGCTCGACCCCTCACTGAACTTACTAAGAAGGATAATTTTTCTTGGGGTCCTGAAGCTCAAAGAGCCTTTGAAGAGCTGAAGAAATGCCTAGTCTCCTTCCCGGTTCTCACCTTGCCGGATTTCTCTAAGGAGTTTATAGTGGAGTGTGATGCATCGGGCTATGGTTTAGGAGCTGTCCTTATGCAAGAAAACAGACCCATTGCCTATTTCAGCAAGGCTTTGTCAGCTTCAGCCAAGTCCAAATCCGTGTATGAAAAGGAAATTATGGCCTTGGTGCTGGCCATTCAACACTGGAGGCATTATCTGTTGGGCAGAACATTTAAAGTGTATACTGATCACAAGACACTGAAGCATCTCCTCCAGCAAAGGTTAAATACTCCAGATCAGTATCATTGGCTGTCCAAGTTAATGGGTTTTCAATTTGAGGTGTTCTACAAGCCCGGGCCCGACAATAAGGCAGCAGATGCCTTATCACGAGCACCTGTGGAACCAGAATTTCATCATCTGGTTTCATTCCCCAATTGGGTGGATTCGGTTAAGTTGCAAGAGGAGTATCATGGAGATCCTTGGCTGTCCAACCTGCTGCAGCAACTTACTTCTGACCCCACAGCAAATTCTGACTTCAAGTTGCTTGGAGGACTAATCTTCAAAGGCAACAGGTTGGTTTTACCTCAGACTTCCTCCTTAATTCCAGAATTCTTGCATGAATTCCATTCCACCCCTATGGGCGGACATTCGGGGTTTACTAAAACCTATAAGAAGATAGTAGGATGTTTATATTGGGCTGGAATGCAAAAGCAGATTTGGCAATTTGTAAAGGAATGTGAAGTGTGCCAGAGACATAAGTATCAAACTCTAGCTCCAGCCGGATTACTTCAACCTCTTCCTATTCCCACTTCAGTTTGGGAAGATATCTCCATGGATTTTATAACAGGATTGCCTAAAAGTCACGGATTTGAGGTAATTATGGTAGTAGTGGACAGGTTGTCGAAATATGCCCACTTTATTCCTCTCAAGCACCCTTTCACAGCCAGGGTTGTGGCTGATTGTTTTGTCAAGGAGGTGGTTAGACTCCATGGCATTCCGAAGTCCATTGTAAGTGATCGGGACCCTATCTTCGTTAGTAGTTTTTGGCAGGAAATTTGGAAGATGCAGGGCACGGTTCTTCGCATGAGCACTTCATATCATCCGGAAACCGATGGTCAAACCGAGGTGGTCAATAGGTGCCTTGAGACTTATCTTCGGTGTTTTGTGTCTGAACAACCACGGCAGTGGCACATTTGGCTTTCTTGGGCTGAGTTTTGGTATAATACCACATTCCATTCAGCCACAGCCACTACTCCTTTTGAGGTGTTGTATGGTCGACCTCCACCTCAGGTTCCTCACTTCCTCATTGGCGAATCACCCATTGATGCTGTTAATGGAGTGTTAATTGACAGGGATGAAGCCTTGAGACAGCTCAAATTTCACCTTGTTCGAGCTCAACAGCGGATGAAATCCGCAGCTGATAGGAAACGTAGGGATGTACACTTGGAAGTCGGAGATTGGGTCTATATCAAGCTTAGACCCCACCGTCAGACATCCGTGGCTAGGCGCATCTGTCCTAAACTTTCTGCCCGGTTTTATGGCCCTTATCAGGTGTTATCTAAGGTGGGTTCTGTGGCCTACAAGCTAGCTCTCCCAGACACCTCCAGAATTCATCCGGTGTTCCATATTTCACAGCTTAAGAAGGTGATTGGCAGCCATGTACCTGAACCTACTCTTCCTTCAGGTTTAGAGGTGGATTCTACTGAACCACTTGCACCTGAAGCCATCCTCGCGGAGCGGTCTATTCAGAAGGATCAGGAGCAACTAATTGAGTGGCTAGTTCTGTGGAAGGGCAGACCTATCGAAGAGGCTTCATGGACAGCAGCTGTCCAATTACAGCAGCAGTTTCCTTCTTTCTGCCTTGAGGACAAGGCAGATCCTGTAGGGGGTGGAATTGATAGCAATATGGATCCTAAACCCATATTGACATACTCTAGGAGGAAGAGGGAGAAGGGTCCAGATATGAATCCGAAGCCCATGCTCACATATGCTAGGAGATTCCCTAAGGCTAGGGGGGATGAGTCAGCAAACGGTTAGAATAGAAGGTAGTTAGAAGAGAGAGAGAGCTATATGTAAGGGAGGGGAGGTTTGTAGGGGGGTATCGAATCATTTTACACTGTATTCGGCTGATTGCTGAAGGGCCAATAGTGGCTGGAAGCCTTAGCTCTTGTGGATTATACTACAAGGCTACCGCTAGTTATCAATAAAATTACCTGATTGTCATCCATTTGCTATCAGCGGCATTGCTTATTCTGTCAAATTTTAATTCCTGTTGTTAACACATTGCTAGCTTAACACAAATTATTTGACAGATAATTTTGATACAAATCTTACGTTGCTTAAACATCTTTTCAGCAATGGGCTTCAAGAGGTAATGGGTACAGAAGGAGTTGATGGACGCAAAACATCCAGTAATCATGTCATGGAAGTTTTGGCAACACTTGGAATTGAGGCTGCAAGAAAATGCATCATTGATGAGATAAAACAGACAATGGAAAGTCATGGAATGAGCATAGATATTCGGCATATGATGCTTTTAGCAGATTTGATGACATTCAAGGTGCTCACTTTTTGTTGACATGGATTTATGTTGATGTCATCAAATGTATAACTAATAGATTGGGGATTTGTTGTGATTTTTGATTATAATTTAACAGGGTGAAGTTCTTGGGATAACTAGATTTGGTATTCAAAAGATGGGTAAAAGTGTGTTGATGTTGGCATCATTTGAGAAAACAGCAGATCACCTTTTTAGTGCTTCCGTAAATGGTAGGGAGGACAGCATTGAAGGAGTTAGCGAATGCATCATTATGGGCATCCCAATGCAATTGGGTACTGGAATTCTCAAGGTCCAACAGAGGTAAGAACATAGTGGATCATTAGCTGCTGTAGAATTATTTTGATCCTTGCTTTTTATTAGAAAGATAAATTTCTGCTACGTCTGACCATGCATTTCTCATATATATATATAGATATATAGATTATGTGTGGTAAGTGTCTCTCTGATTTTGCATGTGGATCAGTCTTTTGAATATGAATTAATTATATGCAACATAATCGGTTAGCAAAATCAGAGTAGTAGATCTACAACGTAAAATTAGGAAATATATATAGATTATGTATGGTAAGTCTCTTTGATTTTGCATGTGGATCAGTCTGTTGAATATGAATTAATTATGTGCAACATAATCAGTTAGCAAAATCATAGTAGATCTACAACGTAAAATTAGGATCCTAAAGTAAAATCCTAAAATTTTATTAAATTGCCTTCAGACTACAGTTTGTCTCGTCATGCACAATTGCTTTCTAACTGCAACGTTTAATCTAAGAAAACTCTCTCTTGCAAACATCTTTTTTAATTGTTTTGTCCTTGGATGACACA
The DNA here is from genome assembly GCA_026770325.2 of Erythroxylum fimbriatum. Lineage (NCBI taxonomy): Eukaryota > Viridiplantae > Streptophyta > Magnoliopsida > Malpighiales > Erythroxylaceae > Erythroxylum > Erythroxylum fimbriatum. Next base: position 10,776 of record JANZLH020312768.1, read on the forward strand.
TGAGAGAGAAGTAAATTGTGTGTGGAACTTTTTTCCTATTTGAAAACTAGTGAATGAATTGTCTAATCTAATACAATTATAAAACAAACACAACAATAATAAAGGAGAGTAGGAAAAGAGAGACAAAATCAATTTATAATGATTTAATCAAATAACTTTGAATGTCCAGTCGGCAAGTTCCATTTGGAATTCAATATCTTCTTTTTTTAGTGGGTGAAGAAGAATCATCCATACAACATCTTTTTTATAGATAAAGAGGAACTTTTACAATAGTTTTTTTTTTGGGTCACAGGTGAAGAATAATATTTTTTACAATTCTTGTCCACGTGAAGAGGAATCCTTATAATATGTAGCCGTACTAGTTTATCAATTATTACACTAGCACAACTATATTCAACTAAAAAGTCTCTTTCTTGCTCATATCAATAAACTAAGGCTCAATATATGTTATGTACAACAACAACAACAACAACAATCTAGTAAAAGTCTCGCTGATATGCGAGGTTTGGAAAGGTCCAGTAATATGTAGCCTTTCGAATAGACCCACATAAGGCCCAATATGTATTATGTAATGAACATATTTACTCAAATGCTCTTTCTAATCTCTCAAGACTCTTGGCAATTCTACAGTATGCCAAAGGTTTAACATACAACTTAATTGTGGTCTATTTATACTTGAAAATTAACTCAAATAGTTGTTACACACAAACGTTACAACTTAATTGTGGTCTATTTATACTTAAAAATTAACTCAAATAGTTGTTATACACAAACGTTACAACAACTAGTGTCTGGGTAGGATCAGTTAACCAATCAACTTTGATAAAAAGGCAATTCTTGGTAACTTCTGAAAATCACCATTGGCTAGCTGGTCATGATCCTATTTGCCCATCAACTAGTCGATGAACTAGTTGGTTGAAACCACCCATTATGAAACTTTTGGATACTTTGTTTGGCTTGCCTATCCAAACCTTAGGAAGCGCGGGGTTGCCACCTGAATAGCTTGCAATTTATACCTTAGTAGTATGTTGTAGCGTCTGCCTTTAATTCAGCATACTTGGCTACATGTTGGCTATTTAGTTACTTCAAAAATGCTAGCAGAATGATCATGATTTGTCGGAGCATTGGCTTTATTATTGGATGGATAAATTAAAGATTGAATTGCATGAAAATTTCTCGTTTGGTGAATTCACATTATCAATCAAAGTTTTGCTGGCTTCCTGTGACCGAGATGTTAAACAAGGCGGTAAATTGAGTTGTTGATCCTCGGGTGATTCTTTGGCTGTAATCGTAGTTATCCATGGTCTTGCTTATTGCAAGTAAGACATATTTTTTTGTATATTAATTGTTGATGATTAAGAGAGGGAATAAATGTTGCATGTCTACGTTGTTTGTAAAATACTGAAGAAATTACATCTTAGAACTATGATAGAATACCTGCAGATGCATAGACGTGCATTGTCTTGGGGAAAAACTTCAAGCATTAAGCTAAAATTATATATTTAAGGTTATGGGGACCAAAAAAGGGAGTGTAGGAACCTCTGCATAGTTACTTTTCGTGCTTGATTTTGGTGTCACATTTTCAAGCACGTGCAAAAGCTAGCCAAGGACATAAGTCTAGAGGTTAAAATCTTAATCAAGGTTGATCATCAAGAAGGGCCTCCCCTTTGGGTCCTGCTAAATAGATTTCAAATAAAAACATTTCATTTTTGTTATTTATTAAGAGAAATAGCATGGGGCTTCATGTTATGACATTTCACCATCATTGCGTGCATTCTTTTTCACAATTGCATGACTTTTGCCCATTTATCTCGAAGAGCATTGATTATGACAACTGAAGCACGAATAATTCCTTTGTTATAGTAAACATGGTTATTAAATATTTCGGTAAGAGTATATTTAGTCCTAAATTATTTAATTATTTTTATGTTTAGGCCCTTAACCTTATGTTTTCTTTTTATTTTTTTATAATTGATTCCTTAATTGTCTTAAAATATTATAAGTCAGTTCAACAATATTTCTTGTTAGCTTGACTTGTCAAAGTACTAATAGAAAGTAACGAAACCAACTGCTCTAAGAAGGTTTAGGACTTGATCATGTATAATATTTAAGATTCATGTAAATTTTTGAATAGCACTTAATTATAAAAAGTAAAAGACGTGTAACAGGGCACTTGTATTGTATATTTTGGTGACCCTTTAGTATTGTTTCACTTTTTTTTTTTTAATCCCTTTTTGGACATTGATTCACGTATTTGATTTGATGCTTACTTATAGTTCACAAACGTGAGTCTTATGTTCTCGTACTAAACAGGACTGCCACTTTAGCTTAGGTTAACTGTTATTTTCTTCTATCTGCAGAGTTGATCCGCCTCCAATGTTGCATTATGGATTAGATCCTATCATCTCTTAAATGGTGTTGATGAAAGAAAATAAATATTCAAGTTTGAGAAGCTCATCCATGCAATGCAAATGAAGGCTGTGTACGTGGTGGCCCGCTTGATCAGGCTTGGAAATGTACGTAGAAACATAAACATAAATAGTTATATCACGTGTGTTCAATGCCTACGTTGTTGTGATCATATCAGAAAATAAATAAATTTCTTGTATTGTTAATGGTTATATGTTTGTTATATCAGTTGATGATAGTAGAAAGGCTTCAGTGGCTCATGTCGAATTGTATAAATGTGAAGCTTCATCAGAATGCAATATCTCTCCTGCCAACGGACTTGGATTGGATTCTATACCAAATAGACTTGCCCTGTTTTAAAAACCGGTTAAATAAAGGTTTAAGATTTAAAAATTTAATCGGTATAAAATATTATAAAATTGATACATATAAATAAGAATAAAATTTTTGTTTCTATTTATGAAGTGGTTTGAATGGAAAAGTGTGGCTAAGTATAAATTTTACTATATAAATATAATGCAAAAAATTGATACCAAAATTTTTTGTATCTTATAAAATTTAAATGCCAAGTTGTATAAAATTTTTAAGTTGTATCGATAGGTTCATCAACATGACAAAATGTATAGAGATAAATCTAATATTGACTAGTTTTTGTACTGCAATTTGCCAATTATGTTTTGAATGAACCAAATATCCTCTTAAAAAGTATATTGTTTTAGTTTAATTTCGCTATCAAAGTGAGTACCCATTCAGTTATGGTATTCACAATATTGTTGAAGTTCTTTCTAGCATGGGAAAATTGGATGAACCTTTAAAGAGTTTTAGAAATTTGGATTCATGAATTCTAACGGTAAAGTTTATAAGGAGTTACCAT
>JANZLH020314826.1:0-14032 GCA_026770325.2 Erythroxylum fimbriatum
CATTAGCATCAAAACCCAACTCAAATAATCAACAAGATTCGAAAATTCTCAAACCTACATGTAACCCACGAAATCAAAATTTTGTCTCCATGAAACTTTAACTCTTTTGTAACTCTTTTCTTTTCTTTCATCAATCATTCATCAAGCCACCATTTTGAAGCAAGAAAAGCAAACTCTCACCTAAAACCCTAAATAAACAATGCTGGAAAATTTGACAAATATGCAAAACTTGATTTAACACCCATCACTCTTTACTTGTGCCAATCCTAAACTATAACCATCAAAACCTATTTCAATTTAATCAAAATTTTCAAAATTCTCATGCCTTAAAATCACCAACTCTAATCTGATTTTTTTTTCTCCTTTTGTTTTTAAAATCCTTCTTCCTTCCTTTTTCCTTCGTAAAATCTTTAAACCACCATTACTACTCTTTTGAAACAAGAAAAGCAAAAACCCATCTTAAAAGAGATAACCAAATCACAATTCTTAGGAAAAGAGAACATGAAATTTCTTTCATATCACTCTACCCATACTTTAGTTACACCATTAACATCAAAACTCATCCAAATAGCCAACAAACCATGAATTAACAAATGATCAATATGCTGGAATTTTTCAAGGAATGGAACAACTTACATTTGAAACTAATCTAACCTTCCTCAACTTCCAAAGACCTCACTTAACCTTTAATCAAAGCTTACTCAAAGCATAATGCAATGCTGGAATTTTTACGGAAAGGGGAAAACATGAAATTTCTTTTATCTAATCTTAGCCATACTTTATCTAAACTATTTCCATCAAAACTTAGCTAAACAACCAACAATTTTCGAAAATCTCTAACCTATATGAAACCCAAACAAAATCAGATTTTGTTTCCACTTTCAAATCCCTTCTTCTTTCCATTAAAACCTCTTTAGCTTTCCTTTCTCGAGCATACAATCCTAGCCTCCTTCTTCCCTTTTCCTTCATTCTACAAAACAACTATGAATACACATGCTGGAATTTTTTTTAAAGAATGCAAATCTTGGTTCAAAACCCATCTCACTTTACCTATACCTTTTCTAAACAATTAACATCATAACCCCTCTCTAAACTAAGCAAAATCTCATCTTAGATTCACAATTTAACAACAAATCAAGTGCTGGAATTTTCCAAGAATGGGAAAAAACTTGAAATTCATGCAACATCACCTTACCTATACTTTAACCTATCCATTAACATCAAAACAAGCATTAAAGACACAAATCCTAACAAAAACACTAAGGAATTTCGAAAACCCTAGGCCTACACAAATCTGAAATTTGTCTAAACCTCCATTCCCTTCTTCTTTCTTCATCAATCACCTTCCATTCATCATACTTAAGCAAGAAAGGCAAGAACTATAACAATAAACCAAGAGATTTTCGAAATCTCTTACCTTATGGGCAACTCACGAAACCTCTTCTTTTGGCTTCAATGGAAGGTAAACTCTTCCCTTTCCACCTTCTTCTTAAAGAATACCCTTCTACCTTCCTTCCTAAAGCTTAAAAACCTTACCTTTCTTCTTCTTCTTCTTCCCCCTTTGATGGCCGAATCACCCTCCTATGCTCTTCTTTGTGTTTGTCGTGAACTTCTCTTAAAAGGCTAAGGAAAATAACTTGATGTATAACTTAAAACCTAAACCTAAACGACACACTCCAATATGCTTCTTTCTTCTTTAAAAAATCACTTAACTAATAACTTAAACTAAAACATTTCGTGGGCCTCCTTCATGCCTTCTTTCATTTTTCTTTTTATGGTTTTCCTTGCATTTTCATTAAACTTTCGTGGACCAAGCCCAAGACTCCCTTTCTTCTTCATTTTGTTCCCTTTCCTTCTCATTTCATTACACATTAAATGGGCCATAAGAACCCTAGCCCAAAATGCTTCCATTCTTTCCCTCCTTATAACTTAAATTTTCCAAACTTTTATTTTTCCCTCCAACTTGAATTTTCCAAAATTTTATCTTTCCCTCCAAATTAATACAAATGGACCTTAGCCCAATACTTCCCTTAATCTTCATTTAAAAGATATGCTAAAGGGCTAAAAGCCCTCTTAATAACCCTTAGGCCTTAAAAGCCTTAACCTAATTAATCCTAACACCATCTTATGCTTTTAATTCTAACAATTTAGCAAAAATTCCACATTAGACTTCTAAATTCCATCAATTAAAGCAATTATCCTCAAACCTTCTTATTCATTTAATTTCTAAAATACCATGCAAGCTCTAATTAAATCTAATCCCTCAATTCATACAATTCTCTTTAATACTAACAATGCATCACAAAATAATAATTTCTCAACAATCGACTTTCACTAAATCCTTTCATTTTATAATCATAACCTACACAATAAAATCTTCAATTTATTCCAACCAAATTAAAATCATTATCACATTAGACCTCAAAATAATTTACACATGCCTCAAATAATAATTTCTCAATAAATCAAATTTTATAGGACCCTCAAATAATTTCAACATGCTTAATGCGAATCGGGGCCCAACATAGATGCTATAGACACCTTGGTGAATAGGGTGATTAAGCAGGTGTTGATTGATGGCGAGAATGAAGACTTACAAAAAATGCCAGTATCAAAAGAGATTCTTCCAGTGATAGGGAAGATAGATGGTGACAGTGTAGCAGGCCTAGACTGCTTCATTGGGAAGTTCTTTACTTATTGTTAGGAAGTAGTGGAAAGTGTCTTAGTGGCCGCAAGGCAAGAATTCTTTGTGACAGGAGACCTTTCTAGAGCTTACACATCTACCCTTCTGGTACTAATTCCGAAGATTGCCAATGCATATTCGTTTATGGAGTATAGTCCAATTTTTCAAAAGGCAATCACTAAGTTGATATAAACAAGTTGCGTTTGATTCTGCCAAAAATTGTATCTCCTCAATAAGCAACTTTTTTGCCTGGGCGATTAATCTCTGATAACATTTTATTGGCTCAAGAAATATGTTCAAATATGAAAGAAAGATAAGAGGTGGAAATATATTTCTCAAGTTAGATATGGCCAAGGCATATGACAAAGTGTCTTGGCTTTTCCTGATTAAACTATTGCATCGGTTTGGGTTTGAGAAGTAATTTATAGAGTGGATTGGAGGTTGATTTCAAATTGCTGGTTTTTGAATTGATAAATGGAGTGCCTTCAGGATATTTTCACTAATCACGAGGTCTGAGACAGGGTGACTCGTTATCTCTAGCTCTTTATTATTGGGGCTGAAGTTTTGACAAGAGTGCTTAATGATCTTCCACAAATGGCCGCATTTGTTATTCATAGGGGTTGCCTTATGGTGACACATCTCTCCTATGCTGATGATATATTGATTTTTATGAATGGACTAAGATTGTCCCTCACAACATTAAGCCAAACATTAGGAGAATATGAAAGGTGTTCTGGTCAGCTAGTTAATGCTAATAAAAGTGATTTTTTTTTATAGGCAAATGATGTTAGACAAGACAAAATTTGATTGCATATGTCACTGGGTTCTTTCATTGCTAGTCCTCGTTCACGTATCTTGGATATCCTATTTATTAAGGAAGGAAAAAGGTCTGAGTTTTTAAATGGATTGTTAGATAAAGTCACTCAAAAAATATCTCAATGGGCAAACAATTTGCTCTCAATAGGAGGAAGACTGACTTTGTTTTGATCAGTTTTACAATCTCTTCCACTGCATGTCTTGGATGTAGCTAACCCCTGTGAGGGATTTTGAGTAAATTGGAAAAAAAATATCTGCAGATTTTCTATAGGGAGTAGATGAAGAAGGGCCTAAGCATTATTGGATTGCATGGAAATCACCATATTGCCCAGTGGAGGAAGATGGTGTTGGTTTGTAGTATTTGTATGACATACACTTGGCTTTCTCGGCTAAGTTGTGATGGAGATATCTAGTAGGTAACTCTTTATAGGCATCCTTCCTAGTGGCTAAGTATAAAACTAGAGGCGATTCAACTTAGACCGGTGGACTCTCTGAATTGGAAAAGAATGCTAACTATTCATGAGCATATTCAAGATTGTATTGTTCATTCTGGTAATAAACTCATTTGGAAGGATAGCACCACTGGGGAATGCTCAATGACTTTTGCATATAACCATGTTAGAGACTTGGGCACATGAACTATAATAGGTTGTAATATTTGACAAATCTGGGATGTTCATTAGAGGGTTTGACTACCTACAGTACTCAATTACTAATACCTTGTACCTTGAGGGGTATATTGACTTTAGATAGGTCAGACTTGTCTTCACTAATAGTAGGAACTTTTTAACTGTAATAGATAATAGTGATATTAGCGTTTGTAATTTTTTTTTTATATTTTCATGTCTTTAATGTTTGGCATTTAGTGCTAGATTATTTGTTAATGCCAACTTCATTTGTTTCAGGCAGGTTAGGTTCATGCCCCCTATTATGTACTTTTCACTTTTCTTATTAATAAAATAGGGTATCCATCTCTCAGGATGCCTGATAAGTAGAAATTATATTATATTTTAAACCCTTATTTTACATTGTTTTAAATTATTTACATAACACTTTTGGGTCAAATTGTTGCATTTTCTTATTAATTATTAAGTTGTTTAATTTTATATTTTATTGCTAAAAATATATATATATCTAATTTGTATTAAATATTGCTTTTATAGGATTGATGGAGCTTAAAGAAGATAAAATGCAACAACTAAGAACTACAACACCAGACGAAAAGTTGGGAAGACCAATGTAGACACAAGACGCCAGCACATGGGAGGATCAAAACAGATAAAAGAAGAAACGCAAAAGGAACACAGATAGTCCACGATAAAATGAAATGCACAGCGCCAGCAGAGAAAGGCATCAAAACAATAGCACAGAAAGCATTCCAAATTAAGTACCAAAATGCATAAAAGAAGGCAAATGCAGAAGAAAAGTCCAACAAGGCATCGTTGTAAGAGCAGGAGGCCAAAAATGCAACACATAAGACAAACACTAGGGAAAAGCGTAACAGCCGAGGATGCAACCCACAAAGCCAACACGCCAACAACAAATGGGAAGTTGACAAAAACGCAACATAAGAATCCAAACACGAAATGCAAGCAGTTGGGAGCAGAAGAATAAAACATGCAACAGACTCGAGGAGAAAAAATGCAGAAAAGATAATACGTCTTCATCGCAAACACCAGATAAGAGAAAATCAATCCCAAATCCATTTGAAATGGATTAGATAGGAGGTGATGAGAAAGTTTAGGCTTTTCTGTTAGGATATTTCTTTCAGCTCAAATAAGGTCGATTCTTTAGGAGGTGGTTTAGTAATCTTGGTTATTTTGCTGTTGCATTTACCACGTTAATTAGTTGTAAACGTGGGTTGTTTTTTTAATTTTGTTATGATTGTAAATGGCTATTCATTGGCCAAGTTTGTTCAATAAGAAGTAAGTCATTTCCCAAAATTGTTGAGGTAAACATTATATCCAGTTTTTGGTTCTTAACATTCTCAACCATAATGAGTGGGTACACTTTCTTGTGAAGTTTAACAGTTAAAACCTACTTGTTCTCCTTATTCTAACCCCAGGACAATTGTCTCTGAGAGATTTTCTGGCAGACTCTATAGGAGATGGGTTTACAGTTCTGAACCAAATGTCCCATGGTTTTCAATTATCTGGAATAAATTCCTTAGACCTAGTATTGCCTGCCTACAATGGCTAATGGATACGAATAGGATTGCAACTATGGCCAGATTACAATCCTTGCTAAATCTGTATTAGACTTGCAGTTTATGTAAAGATTAACAAGACACAAGGGATCATCTCCTCTTTCTCTGCCCCTTTTCCAATGTTATATGGAATAGGATCAGAGAACTTTTCTCACTCTAATTTGGTTATGGATCTAGTAAATACCCTATCTGAAGATCAAGTTCCCTCTTCCCTATGGAAGTGGAAGGTGCTAATTCTAGCCTTAATAGGAGACATGACGAGAGAAATAAGAGGAAGTTCTAGAAATAAGGAAATGTTCCAAGGAAGTAGTAATACAAACAAATTTTCATAGTGTCAAGGAACAACTTATTTCCTGGAAGATCGAACATCCTTAATCGTGTAGAAAGTTTTGACGCCTACCTAAGAAGCCCACCCTTGTATACAACCCTTCTGCGATATCCTCAAGTTTTATTTTTGAACTAGAAAATGTGGAACAACGTTTAAAGGAGACTTAAAGAAGATGAGATGCAATTAGATTGTAGCGATCTGCACAGCTGGCACCTTTTAATTGCTTAACCCTAATTGGGAAAGAAGAATAGCCTCGTTATGTAAATGTGGGGGTCTTTTCCCCTTTTTGCTTAATTACTGTGTTATGGTAGTGAAAAAAGTTTTCCGCTTTGGGTATTCAACCATGAGGTTTGTCATCTTTTTTTTTTGTACATACAGAAGAAGCAAGGACACTGCTTAGGATATAGGTTCAACCGGGAACAACCGCCCGACGATATGGCGGGGGGGCTCGTGAAGAACATGACTTGAGTGGAACCCGTTGTAAGGGTGTTCATGATGAGGTGAATGTAGCTGTCGGGGAGGTGGGCATCAATAAGGGTGTCGTGAATGAACTGCCAACTGAGGCGATCGAAGGCTTTAGCCAGATCAACCTTGAGCGCGAACCATCCCCGTTTTCCTTTGGTGAGGCGCATGGAGTGGAGAATTTCTTGGGTGATGACGATATTATCGATAATATGGCGCCCCCGTATGAAGCTGGATTGAGTCGGGCGAATCAACGTTTCCATCACTCGTTGGAGGCGGTTAGCAAGGACCTTGGTTACAATCTTGGCGCCAACATTAAGGAGACTGATGGGGCGCAGGTGGTGGAAGGATTAAGGATGAGGGATTTTCGGGATCAGCACCATAACCGATTGGTGTATGGCGGCGTCGATTTGGCTGGTGGCAAACGCACGAGAAACCAGGTTGCAGATAGAGGGCTTGAGGGTGTCCCAGTTATGCTGGTAGAAGCGGGCGTTAAAGCCTGCGATGCCGGGGGCTTTGAACGGGTCCATGTCGAAAACGGCTCGGTGAACTTTGACCTCGGTGACTGGGGCCTGAAGCTGATTTAGGTGTCGGGTCGTTAAAGGGGGAAACTGGCCCCAAACTCCGCAACGACCGTCCACACCGGGGTCGGTCGAGTAAAGATTGTCGAAGAAGAGGGTAGCATGAATTCTAAGGGAGTTGTGGTCGGCGCACCATGACCCGTCGTCAAGCTTCAGAGCGGGAAGGGTTGTACTAAGTCGTTTGGGACGATAGACCGTGTGGAAGGATTTAGTGTTTTTGTTCCCTTGGGTGAGCCACGCCGCCTTCCGATTTTGCAAGCGCAACAGCTCGTCTTGGGTGACAATTTGCTTGAAGGCTTCGGTGAGCTTGCGTTCAAAGGCAACAAGGTTGGGAGAGTGAAAGTTGGCCAAAGCCCGTTGGATTCCGCCCAGACGAGCCAGTAAGATTTTTTTCTGCTTGCGGATATCACCAAAGATATCAAACTTCTAAACCTCGAGTCTGGCAGTAAGCACTTCCTGAGTCTGATGAAGAGGCAAAGAAGTGTCCCAGTTATTTTTGAGCCAGGTAGACCACAGGGCATGAGCTTCCCAAGCAGCAAGATAGCGAAACCATTTAGGCTTTGGCGGAGGGGAAGGCAGGGAAGTCGCTCGGACCAAGAGAGGGGTGTGGTCAGAGGTTAATTTCGGGAGGTGGGTGACAGTCGTATCGGGAAAGGTATGCTCCCAAAACTCATTGGCGAAAGCGCGGTCAAGCCGTTCGTGGCAGAGCCCATTGGACCAAGTATAGCGACTCCCGATATAACCAAGGTCGATCATGTCGTGGCCATCTATCCAAGCTCTGTAACGCTTACAGCCGGTGGAGGGCCTGCCCCCAGTTTTGTCAGCACCCGTCGCGATAGCATTGAAGTTGCCAGCCACTAGCCAAGGCTCGGTGAGGTCGTCCACTAGGCGATGAAGGGAGGCCACAGCGCCCGGCGAGAGGTAGCGTTGGGGCTACCATAAACGACAGTGAAGTAGGGACGGGAATTATTAGGGAGAAGGAGCTGGCAGTGAATAAATTGCCAGTTGTTGGTAAGAATGTGGACACCAATCGGTGCAGTCCAAAGGATCCAAATTCCCCCCGAGTAACCAACGGCCTTGACCCGATGGGAATACGGCATGCCTAACCTCCGGATCACTTGAAGAGCGGCCTCTCCGCTGATCCGAGGTTCCAAGACCACTGCTAGGTGAATCTGATGTAAGGAGAGAAGAGACTTTAACACCGCGAGTTCGCAAGGGTTACCTGCTCCACGGCAGTTCCAGACTAGAAAGTTGTACTCCATAGACAAGGATGAGGGCGAATTACCTGGCGGCCGCGGACGGTTCACCGACATCCATGTCCTCTGTCGGCAACGTCGCCTCTGCGGGGAGGGGAGCGGACCGCGTATCCGTCAAATCTTGCGGGAGTTCCTCCATGGCTTGGACGTCAACTTCGGTATCAAGTGGAGGGACTCCGGGCGCAGGAAGAGCGGAGCCCCCCAGTTGTAACTTGCCTTTCAAATGAAAGGCCTTAGAAAGGTCCGGAGGTTTAGGGGGTGGTGCGAGGCCGTCGGGCGATGGGGGAAGACGTGACGGGGATGGCATCGGGTGAGGAATGGTAACGGCGGTGTGGGCCTAAGCAGGTGGGGCAGCGTTGGGGAGGACCGGGGGGTGGGTAGGGGGGTCAGAGCAGGCAGATGAGGAGGGACAGCGGACTGGGGTGGAGGAGGGGGGCCGCGGATGCCGGGTGGGCGTGGGGGCGCGTTGCGGGGACGGCCTTGCCAGCGTGGGATTTGCGGGTGGATGCCTGACCGTGGTCCCTCAGCCGTTTTCCCCCTGGTGTGGCGCCTGGGCGGGACTTGGGACGGGCGAAGTTGGTAGCCGGGCCGAGGTGGAAAGTGTCTAGGCCCATACCACTGGAGGTAACACCCCTACCTGGGGGCGGAGAGCTGGGATGGCGAGCGGCGACCGCATTGGTGCCTTGAAGGACGGTGAAGGGGTTCGTCGTGCCAACGAAAGAGCGCCGGACCGGTGGGGAAGTTTGGCCGCCGGGCCACGCCAGATCTGTTTCTGAACGATCATCCACTCCCCCACACCCGCAGGGCGGTCAGGAGCAATAACGCTGGTTGGGATTGAAGTATCCTGCCCAGAACTGACAGAAGGATCGGCAGATGCAGTGTCAGCTGGTGCGATCGCCGAAGAACCATCGCCGCCAGTGGGCGGAGCAGCGATAGATGGGAGATGAGCCCGGAAGATGGGACAGGAGTCGGCAGTATGCCCATACTTGCCGCAGGAGAAGCAGATCAGAGGCAGATCTTCGTACTCTAGTTTGTAGCTGCAAGCGTCAATCTCCAACATCCCTTTGAGGGGTTTAGTTAAATCCAATTGGACTGCAATGCAGGCGTAGAGGCCGCGTTCGGCTGGAACAGTACTGCGATCGGCCTTGAGAAAGGTCCCAATTGGTTTGGTAATTTTGCGAAGAATGCTCTCATGGTAATAATGCATCGGAAGTTCGGGGATTCGAAGCCATAGGGCCATAGTTGTTAGATGCTCGGTTTGAGCGTGGAAATGTGACGTCCAAGGATAGACCATGAGATAGTTGGATCCAATGGTCCAGGGGCCATTGAGAAGGGCATTGGTGTAGTCTTCCTCAGAGGTGAGAGTGACAATGCATTTGCCATTGATGCAATCGGTCATGAGGAGGTCCCCACGTAACTTCCAGATGACGGAGAGGCGGTTAATCAGTGCCTTGTAGTGGACCCGACGGTCGAGGGGACTGATGACCACTGCAAAGCCCATGGCTTCCTTTATTCGCTGGTGCACTGGATCAAAAAAGGTAATCGAGTCTATTCCGTTGGAGGTAGGGTAGACGACCTCATCGTCCGTGACTTCGACTGTCTTGCGGGCGGGAGGTTGGGGACGAGGGGGGAGGCTGGTTGAATGGCCCAACACGGCTTCTTTGAAGGAAAAGGCTAGAGTAGGTGGTGTTGTGGGAGGAGCGTGGGAATCGCCCCGATTTTTTAACCTTCTTGGTCGCAGGATTGTCATCAGTGAGATCGATAGAGGTTGGGGAGGCAGCGCCGGTGGTTGTGGCCATCGGGCGGTGAAAAGAGACGCGGTGAACAGTAAAAAGAAGAACGTTGAAACAGTAGTCTTCAGAATGTTGAAACAGTATTCTTCAGAGCGTTTTTTTTTGTAAGCAAGTTTCATCCCATTGGCAAGCTTAGTCTCCGGGCCAAGAGTCACAGAAATGGGTGACTTCTTGATGTAGGTTTGTCATCTTCAAATTTCAGAAATTCCATCTTCGTGCGTGTGTTGAAAGTCGGACTATGTCGCCACCATGCACTATCAGCCTCTTCTTCTTCGACTTCTAACTAAATAGGTCGTCGCAATTCACGAAAGCTTGAGGGTAACTATTTTGCATCGGATGCTATGGGAATGGATTCAATTGGCGAAACATCACCGGCATCACCTCTGCTGGTAGTGCATCCACAGCTTTAGGTTGTCATGCGATGGAAGCGAGTTATGTTGCGATGGGGTCAACATTTAGGTGAGGGGGATCGCGGGATGGTGTTTTCCATCAACATTTGAATAATGTAGATAATGCCGATCTGCATTTGAATAAAGCAAATCAAGCAAACTGATGAAGTTAAAATTGACAATGTTGCTCAGATGTTTTTCATTTTCCCCCTAGAATAACAGGCTGTTTGTAAACTTTCGAATTGAATTTATTAACGAATTGGATTCAATTACATTAATAAGATTAAATCGAAATTAATTTATACCGTTTGGAACAAATCCAATAATATTGGAATTGAATTCAACTACACTATTTAGAACACAATCAAAATGAATTCAATTATTTCATATAACATTTTTACCTTTGACTAAAAAATATGAATTTTTTAATTATTATTATAAAATTGGAGAAGATGTAGTGCATAAATTGATACAGTTTTTTCAAAGGATTTCATAATTTATTCTGTATTTTTTAAAAAATCTCATATTTCTCTAAATTTACAATAATAATTTTATAATGAATGTAAAATTACAATTTCCAAATATAAAAAATAAAGGAAAATTAATTTGATTATTAATCATATATAAATATTATTTATTTCGCAAAATAGGTGAGAAATTAGCATATCCTTGTTAAATTCATTCAATCACATGCATGAATTCAATTCTGATACTTAGAGGAATGAATTTAATTTATAAAAGGGATAAGTTTCAATTACATGCATAAATTGAATTCGTCCTATTTTTTTGTGTTTCCAAACAGCCTGTAAGTTAGCAATGGAGCTGAAATCATATGAATTTTTTAGGGAGGATTTTTTGCTACATTCTTGACGACCACCGAAATCAGCCTTGGGAAAATCCCAGAAGATGATAGAATACCATTAATTTAAAGATCAAGCAATGATTCACTATGTCGCTTCAGCAATGGCTCAGCACAAACCTCCAACTCCACAAATGGGTGTTTGGGCAGGATTGGTCGATTCTTTTTGGGACCACTTGCTGGCTCTTATGGAATTGGAAGAACATGACACTTTTTGATAAGCAATTTAATTGGCCATCCTTACCCATTTATGTTATTTTGTCTTATGCAGATCAAATTCGCAAGTCAGCTAATTGGCAAAGGACTGCTATTTTCAGACCTCTCTCTCGACACGAGTAGCTCATTGGCTGGTGCAAACCTCGTAGTAGGTGGGTCAAGCTTAACACAGATGGCGTGAGTAAACGTTCTGCCTTGTTAGCTACAGCCAGAGGCATCCTCCGGGATGATGCAGGTAATTGGATTGGCGGTTTCATCCAGAATCTCGGATGGTGCTTATCGGTGTATACCGAACTCTGGGGAATATATACAAGGCTCATGCTCGCGTGGAACCTCGATTACCGCCAAATTGAACTCGAAGTTGACTCGATAGCGACGATCAATCTCATTTTTTCCTCGACAAGTTGATCACAGATTCTAAACCTCATAGTTCAGGGTATTAATGAACTGGTCACTCGGAACTGGACGGTAGCACATCGTCATATATACCGCGAGAATAATCGATGTGCCGACTGGCTCACGAACTATGCTGAACATTTTGATATAGGCACTATTTATTTTGCTACTCTACCATTAGGTGCCATGTATTCCTGTTAGAAGATATGTCGAGAATCTGCTTCCCACGTCTTGTCATGTAATTTTTTTATTCCCTATTAATAAAAAAAAAGATCAAGCAATGATGATAACTAGTTACTTAAATTAGATGATAGAGTCCGTACTCCAAATAGTTTTGAGGGAACTCAGTTAAATGATCTCTCGCTGTGCTGTCCACGTTGTTCAAGCCATTAGCGATTTCTTGTTACGCTTTTATGGGGCTCATTAGATCATTTACCAAATGTCCAATTCCAAACCCAACGTGTAGGGGTTGGAAACACCAAATTGCCATATATGATACAGTTTCCCCTATCAACTTCATCTACGTCCACGGCTGCATACCCACATTCTTTCACTTATGGATTGGGTAACATTCAACCATGGGGAACATTTAACTCCTCCTGGGGATGTTCGAGTCGAAACTTCAGAATTGAGGCAGTTAGCAACAATGACAATAAGAATATTACCAACAAAGAGTTCTACAAACAGTGTGGTTCAGTTATGCTACCGACGTAATTCCAATTCTTCCGCAGTACATGCATAATGCGTATTCATACAATATACCCCAACCCTTGAAAACACAAGTCCAACCTCTCCAACTCCTAAACCAGCTCTAGTCAACAAAGCAGACAAAAATGTACACCTCAAGCTGCCAAATATGTAATCTTCTGTCCTGCCTGAATAGAAAGCAGGGAGTCTGGAGTGTTACGGCAGCAAAGGTTATATTTAAGAGGAGAAATTGTTGACCCTTAGAATGGGGCCATCTCAAAATAAGCCCCAAGATTCTAGCAACGAAAGAACATCCTAATCCTCGAGACAGTCGATTCTCGTAGTAACTTCAACAAGCTAAATTGCTCAGCAACCATTCCATCTCTAGTGCCCCTAAAAGTCCAGGGTACCATTTCTTGAAGATGTAGAACAACTACTGGTCGTGCTATATGAACTCCCATTAGATCCATCTACAGGAGCTTGATTAAGAAATTCTAAGGCCAAGAACCTGCGCTTATGCAACTTTATTGAATATGTTGTAGCCTCAAGAATTACAGGAGCCTGTTGACAATTTTAAATTAGTAAGAATGCAGACATACAATATATATTTGAATAAATACCAATAAGATAGTTTGACTATCTAAAGTGAAAATATGGCACAAAGTCCATTGCAAGAATGAACTTTTTAGTTGACTTCAGCAGCCAATAGGGATGGTTAAGGGTAGTCCTCAGCCTGTCTACCTAAAACATGCAAAAGAATTATGCTGATTTACACACTCACCCTAATTACAATATTCAGATGATTGTATAAATCAACAAAGTGTCTTACCTGAGTATTAATACGAGCTATCTTGTGTATATTGAGGAACCCGATCATGTCTTGGTAACCGGTAAGGAGTTTTGCCAATTCCTTGTCCTCGTCTGAAGAAAATTTGCTAAGTAAGAAAACAACATAGTTCAACAATGCAAACTAGCTAATAAAAACAATAAACCTGGAATTGCTTTGACAGAAAGCAAGATGTCTGCCATATGCTGCCATCTTTTGCAAATGGATGGTGAAAGAAGAGAAGGTGGAAAGGTGATGACAGCAACTGCATTTGCTGAACGTAGCTTGCTTTTAAGAGACTGAATAAAAGAGAGCATATCCCAGTCCTGCAGTAACTGGTATATTAACTAAAAATCCAGAACTTAAAAGTTGCAATGACTGAAGTGCCATGAGAAGATTATTTTCAATCAATAAGATACTACAAAGAGAAATACATTATGATAACTTGGAAGGCTTTAGATGGAGTGCAATCAAAGGGATCATAAGATATTGTGAAAAAGTTTTTGCCACTTGCCTTGTTGATGTACTCACACT
>JANZLH020316828.1:0-14011 GCA_026770325.2 Erythroxylum fimbriatum
CTAGATTAATTTATGTTGGAATTAATTAGCATACTAATGTGAGTAAGATGATATGATGTAGGTAAATTGAATTAAGTGTTAGGGTGGTAAGTATGTATAAGGGGAATTGTTGGAAGATCACTTAAGCATTAGAGTCTTAAGGCATGAGGGAAGGGGCAAAATGGACAATTGATGTTCATTAAGGGTATAAGAGTAAGTGCAACACAAAGTGCCACCGCCTCCTCCTCCTATGCCTCAAGTAAACCCTATAGACCTGTAGTTCTTTCAAGCCTTCACCCAGACTTTCACTTATGCTATGGGCCAAGGATCACAAGCTCAGGTGCCAACTCCAGTGTATAGGAGTGGACAGTATGATAAGCTCCGTAAGTTCGGAGCAGTGGATTTTACTGGAACCACAAGTCCTGAAGAGGCTGAAGCATGGCTGAAGAGGACAGAGGAGGTCCTAATTCAGATAAAGTGAAGTGATGAAGAGAAACTGGACTATACAGTCAGCTTGCTGCAGGGGGATGCACTCAATTGGTGGGAATCAGTGTCCCATAGTCAAGTTTTGCCTTCAGTGCTGACATGGAGAGATTTGTGGAAGTGTTCAGGAAGAAGTATCTTTCTAGGGTGTATATCCAGGAAAAGGCTAGGGAGTTCTTGAATCTCACATAGAAGGACATGAGTGTGAGTGAGTACGAGCTGAAGTTCACCCAGCTTTCCCGATACGCGGCCAACATTGTGGCGATGAAGAGGACAAATGCCGCAAATTTGAGGGGGGACTTCATCTGAGAATCAAGGAGAAGGTGCTAATTCATAATTTCTGTGACTACCAGTTATTGGTAGATGCGGCCCTCTAGGCGGAGAAGCTGGAGAACATTAAGTATGAAGTCAATAAGAAGAGGAAGAGTCGGGAACAATCTACTAAGAAAGGAATGAGCGCCCTAATACCAGAGAGGAGTGTTAGGAGCTTTTGCTCCCATAGCGAAGTGGGGAGTAGTGGCCCGGCCAAGGACAAGCAGGTAAGGGCAGTCTCAGGGCAAGCCTCAAGTGTGGGAAGAACGAGAAGGACGAGAAGGAGCAGATATACAAACCCCCAATGTGAGCATTGTGGGAAACTTCACAAAGGAGAGTGTTTCAAGTTACTTGGAGCGTGCTTCTGATGCGGGCAGAAGGGACATATGATTAGGGACTATCCCCATGAAACAAGACAAGAGGGGTCGCAGTCACAAGCCCCAAGGAGAGCAGAAATAGTGGGGACCAGGCCAGGCACTGAGGTGGGTAGTTCTAGAGCTGCAAGGAAGGTTGTTCCTCTAGGAAGGCCAAGGGGTCAGGCTCAGGCAAGGGTGTTCGCCATGACTAGGGAGGAAGCTGCAACCGCACCCGAAGTTATCACGGGTATGGCTCAGTTATATGTCTTGATTGATTCTGGTTTGACACATTCATTTGTTTCTACAAGCATGGTTTTGCATGATGCAAATTTGGTGCCATTGGATAGTCCCTTAATTGTTAGCACTCTTTTAGGGAGAACAGTGATAATAAGTCAAGTATATAGAGACTGTGAATTGATTATTGAGGGTGCTAGACTGGCAGTAGACCTATTGCCTCTAGAGCTGAAGGGTCTAGATGTTATACTGAGTTTGGATGCTATGGAAAAATATTGTGCAAAATTAGATTGTAGCCTCAAGGAGGTAGAGTTTGACTTTGGAAATGGTGAGAAGGTGATTTTCAGAGGAGATAGGAGAACTAATTCCTAGAACTGCGCCCATTTCTATACCACCGGATAGAATGGCTCCAACTAAACTGAAGGAGCTCAAGGAACAGTTGGAGGAACTATTAGAGAAGGGGTATATACAGCCGAGTTCGTCACCATGAGGAGTGCCAGTTCTGTTTGTTAAGAAGAAGGATGGGACATGGCGCATGTGCATTGATTGCCGGAGACTCAACAAGGTGACTGTTAAGAACAAGTACCCTCTGCCTCGAATTGATGATTTTTTCGACCAGTTGCAGGGAGCAAGGGTCTTTTCCAAGGTTGATCTTAGGTCAGGCTATCATCAACTCAGAATCAAGGAGTCTGATCTAAGCAAGACAACCTTTAGGACTCGTTATAGGCATTACGAGTTCCTAGTCATGCCATTCGGACTGACCAAAGCTCCGGCTACATTCATGGATCTTATGAATAGGGTCTTCAAGGAGTATCTGGATCAGTTTGTCATAGAGTTTATAGATGGCATTTTGGTCTATTCTAAGAGTGAAGAAAAACATGAGGAACATCTCAGGATGGTATTGCAAACACTAAGGAAGAAGGAACTTTATGTCAAATTCAGAAAATGTGAATTCTGGCTTCACGAAGTGATTTTCCTTGGACATGTGATATCAAAAGACGGGGTATATGTGGACCTAAAGAAAATTAAAGCAGTGGTGAATTGGCATGCACCGAAGACAGTGGCAGAAGTGAAAAGTTTTCTAGGTTTGGTAGGGAATTATAAGAGGTTTGTGCAAGGATTTTCGATGATAGCTGCTCCGATGAACAAACTATTGAGGAAGAATCAAAAGTTTATCTGGAGTGATGAATGTTAGAAGAGTTTTGAAGAGCTTAAGCATAAATTGACAAGTGCCCCAGTTTTGATTTTGCCTATTGGAGATGAGGGTTATACAGTTTATAGTGATGCTTCAAGGAAGGGTTTAGGTTGTGTGTTAATGCAGGGAGACAAGGTAATAGCTTATGCCTCACGGCAGCTAAAGCCTTATGAATTAAATTACCCAACCCATGATCTGGAATTAGCAGCAATAATTTTTGCTCTGAAGATTTGGAGACATTATTTGTATGGGGTACAGACGAAGATTTTTACAGATCATAAAAGTCTCAAGTATTTGTTGAGCCAAAAGGAACTGAATTAGAGACAGAGAAGGTGGCTGGGGTTGCTCAAGGATTATGACCTATTAATTAAGTACCATCTAGGAAAGGAGAATGTGGTAGCAGATGCCTTGAGTAGGAAATCCTCTATGCCTCATGTTCAAACAGGGTATCTGTCGTTATTGGAAGAAATGGAAAAACTTAGAATAAGTTTGAAATAGGAGGAACCTGATTGTGTTATTGCTACTTTCAGAGTGAGACTGATACTCAGAGAGAAAGTTAAGGAGATACAAGCATAGGATGCAGAATTGAGTAAGCTCCGAGAAGAAATTTAGAATGCCAAAAAATCTGAAGTGGTAGGGAGGGATGATGGACTTTGTATTCCGAATGTCAAAGAAGTAAAGGATGAAATATTGGATGAGGCACACAATGTGCCATAAGCATGCATCTGGGTAACACCAGGATGTACAGAGTCCTGAACGAACATTTCTGGTGGAAAGACATGAAGAAAGATGTAGCTGAATATGTGAGCAAATGTCTAGTGTGTCAACAAGTTAAGGATGAACACCAGGCACCTTCGGGCAAGTTAAGGCCATTGTCCATTCCTGAGTGGAAGTGGCAACGGGTGACCATGGATTTTTTTATAGGTTTGCCCAAGACTCGTACTAAGCATGATGCTATATAGGTTATTGTTGATCAGTTAACGAAGTCAGCCCATTTTCTAGCAATCAAACAAACTAATTCTATGCATGTTCTAGCAAAGAAGTATGTTTATGAGATAGTGAGATTGCACAGAATTCCAGACTCTATAGTTTCTGACAAAGATCCTCAATTTACTTCGAGATTCTGGGGAAGTTTACAAAAGGCTCTGGGAACCAAATTGAACTTTATCACTGCTTTTAATCCTCAAACAGATGGTCAATCTAAGAGGACCATTCGGACACTTGAAGGAATGCTCAGGGCATGTGTGATGGATTTCAGGGGTGCCTGGGATGAACACTTGCCATTAATCGAATTTTCTTATAAAAATTCATACCACTCAAGCATTCAAATGGCTTCTTACGAGGCATTGTATGGAAGGAGATGTAGAACTCCGATATGTTGGGATGAAGAAGGAGAGAGGAAACTGATAGGGTCAGAGTTACTTCAGATGACAGTCGGTAAGGCTAATTTGGTTAAGCAACGGCTGAAAGCAGCACAAGATAGAATGAAAAGCTACACTGATGCACACTGGAAGGAATTGGAGTATGAAGTGGGTGAAAAAGTTTTCCTTAAGGCATCTCCTTGGAAAGGAGTCATGAGGTTTGGTAAGAAGGGTAAGTTGAGTCTAAGATATGTGGGACCTTATGAGATTCTTGAGAGGATTTGCCCGTTAGCCTATAGGTTGGCAATGCCACCGAAATTATCACAAATACATGGTGTCTTCCATATTTCCATGTTGAGGAGGTATAGATCGGATACTTCTCATATTATTCAGACCACTGAGGTTCAGTTGATAGATGATCTGACTTATGAGGGGACTCCAGTGGAGATTTTGGACATTAAGGAGAAGGTACTAAGGAATAAGATAGTTTAGATAGTCAAAGTTCTGTAGAGAAACCATTCTATAGAAGAGGCTACGTGGAAGCCCTTGGAGGCCATAAGGGAAAAGTACCCACACGTCTTCAACGATTCAGGTAAGAATTTCGAGGACGAAATTCTTTTAAGAGGGGAAGAAATGTTAGCCCCTGAATTTTTTTCATGATAAATAATCATGAGTAGATTAATTTTGGGGCATTGCTAGATTAATTTATGTTGGAATTAATTAGCATACTAATGTGAGTAAGATGATATGATGTAGGTAAATTGAATTAAGTGTTAGGGTGGTAAGTATGTATGAGGGGCATTGTTGGAAGATCACTTAAGTTGGAAAGACTTAAGGCATTGAAGGAAGGACAATTGGGTCATTTTGGCTTCATTAAAAGAAAGAAAGAAGACTTGTCTTGTGTTAGAAGAAGAAGGAACGAAAATTAGAAGGAGAAGAGGGAGAGAGTGTCGTTGGAGAGAAAGGAGAGGAGAGAAAGAAGGCTAGGTTAGGTCTTGAATTTTCATAGTCTTAAGGAGTGATTTTGAAGTTTGTCCAAGAAGGAAAGAGGAAGAAGAGGATTAGAGCTTCCATTAGAGCCAAGAAACAAATTGATTGGTGAAGATTTAAAGCAAGTTTGTGTTCAATCTTTTGGATTTTGAAACAAGTTTTGGTTCAAAGAGCTTAGGAAATACATGGGTATGAGTATTCTAGGTTCAATTTCATGCATTTGGTTCTTTGGGGTTGTCAATTTGAATGACTATCGATTTGAGATTTTTGTAAATGTTGAAGAAAATCAAGAGAGGCAAGAGGAGCAAGAGGAGAGACACATTTGAGCAACTTTTCAAGCAAGGGAACTAAGGTGGGTGACATTTTTATAATTGAGTTAATGAGCCATAAATGTTCTTCAAAATAAATGGAATTTAATGATTTTCCTACTACCCTATAAATGTGTATTTATTATTTTCTAAATGCTTGAGAATGTGCCATATGTAGTTGTTTGTGAACCTTAGGAATAAATTCTAATTGTTGCATAATTGTAGTAATTCATGTGTTTGAATGAGTTAGGAAATGGCTTGGATGCTTGTGTTTGAATGAGTTATGAAATGGCTTTGATGCTTGATATAGGAATGTGTTTGATGAATTGTGAAATGATGATGGAAAATGCATATGAAATATGTCATGCTCATGAAAGCAAGTTTTGAAATGTGCCATATGGGCAAACAAATTTTCAATTCATGAATTACATGTTATGCAGGTTTGGTGTAGTCCATCCAAGAATTGTCACGTGCACGTTGACCAAGTTATAGGCTTCTCCCGCCTACCCGCTAGTGGCATGGAGCTCCTTTATGGACTCCCTCAAGTTTACGACTACACAGGACTATTATATGGAATTGTGTAGTTCGTCATGTTTATGGATCTGCCCAAACCATTATTATGTGACTAAGTGTAAATTGCATTGACAAGTTTGATGAATGCTTGACTTGTGTGAATTGTGAATTGGTTTGATATGTTAAGAATTTTAGAAATATATGTTGCATGAATTTCAATGTGAATTGTTATATGGAGATGAATAATTCAAGGGTTTTCGCTTGTTACTCGTTATAAAACTGTTACCTACGAGCGTTACGCTCACCCCCCATTCCTTCCCATCCGCAAGCGATGAGCAACATTTCGAGTAATCAAGTCGATCGTAAAGGCATCACTCCAATTGGAATATTTTGTTCTTTTGAAGTTAGATTTTGTAAAGCGATGCTTTAGTTGCATTTTGATAAATTGTATTTCTTGTCATGTTTGTATTTTGGATTATGTTGTAAAGTAGCTCAAAATGCCCACTAAAGCGTTGTAACACTCTTCTTTTGATGTGAATGAAATATTTATACATTATAGTTGTTTATGGCATTTCATGTTTTTGCATTTGAAAATCTTAAGTTTTCATATGGGTAGGAAATTGTGTTATGGCTTTGAGAAAAAAAAATCTGCGCTAATCTAGGATGAATTTGATCAAGTTGTCTTCATATAATTGTAGCTTGTCATTTTAGCTTTCCAACGATATAAAGTTTACGATTTTTGGATGTCAGAGTTGAGAGATATGACTGTTTTAGTAAGGGATGTCGCATAGGAAGTTTCACCCGAAGGTTACACGGCCAGACCGTGTGAATTCACACGGGCCATATTTTTCTGGTGCAGAAGCGCCACTTTCACCCGAAGGTTACATAGCCTAACCGTGTGAAATCACATAGGCCATGTAAAAATCACACAGACCGTGTAAAAATCACACAGAGCGTGTGATTCCAGCGCAGAGCTCCATTTTCACCCGGAGGTTACACGGCCAACCCGTGTTGGTTTACACGGTCCGTGTTTTTGACCTTCCAAATGACAGAATTTCAATTTTTGGTCTTCATGAAAGTTGTAGCCCTAGATGTCTTCTTTCAAACCGTACAAAAGCCAAGTCAATCTGACATCCTTAGCGAGAGTTATGGCATTTACGCCAAGGCATGTTCAAGGTGAGTAAGAACATGAACATATTGGATTCGTTTGGCCATAACTTCTTCGCCCGACCTCCGATTGAGGTGATTCTTAAGGCGTTAGATTTCTAACACATTCTACTACCTTCTTAGAAAATTCTATATCCATTGGATTCGAATTCAAAAATATTTATTGGAAGGAAGTGAGGGGTCAGTTGGGAGAGCATGTTGGGGCATGATTATACTTTGGTTTCTGAAGCATATCTTCATCTATAGAACTCCGATTTAGTTGGTTCTTGCTCCAAAATAAACTAAAGACTAAGAGCTACAAGTTTGAAGAGTCAATTGTGATTTTTGTGATTTGTTGTGTGAGCTTGCATTTGTGGCTAGAGACAAAATAAGAATGATGAGGAATCGATGAGGGCTAATTAGGGTACATTGGTATAACCCTACAAGGAAAACCGCTCACGTTATATGGCTTAGAATAGTTGGGCTTCAAAAACGGGGCCCAACAGACCTAATGTGGGTTGTTGAATAGGTGATGGATCTTTAGCAGTCCTAAGGTATAATAATTACATAGGTTATGGACCATTAATCAATAATACATAACCTGTCCAAACTCAAAATCACATATCACCTTAAGCCAAGTTATGTTTATGGATTAAAGAAGGACATTGTCAAAACTATCCAAGTGAATTGAGCCACTTAATCCCTAATTATTATTCAGATATAGAGAAAAGGGATTGCTACATATGGATAATAAGTTGAATGGAAAATTCATAAATATGACTTATAAGGAGTGGCTAAGATCTAAAAGATAATTGGTCCATTAGCCTGAACTCATTTGGAGTCAAAACCTTATGCCTAGAAACTCCTTCCTCTTGTGGCTTGCAATCAAGAATAAAATTAATACAATGGAGAGGCTACAATTCTTATAACTTAATGAAACTTGTATTTTATATGGTATGATGGTTGAACCTATGCCACACTTATTCTTTGAGTGTAGCTATTCTAATATCTTATGGAATCATGTCAAAATCCCCCTGAATTAGCACTCAAATATCATACACCCTTTTTAGGCCATTAAATGGTTAATATATAACCATAATAATATTTCTACAGCAAATAAAGTAGCCTATCACCTTGGACTAGCCACCTACCTATGCATTGTTTGGAATGAAAGAAATGTAAGACATTTGAAGCAATAAAAAAACATGTTGAAGTTGCCTTGAATCATGCTTTACTCCATATAAGAGAGTAGCTATTACATTGCAAAGATAACAACCCTCTTAGCATGCACAAAAGATTAAATGAAGAGGTACCTTGTTCACATACATTTCTAATGGAAGCAATTCAAGCAAGGCTATTAATAGATTATAAGATGCATGAAGTAATATTATAATATTTAAAGGAATACAAAATTCTTAGAAGATGAGGCAGAAGTCTATAATTGAACTCTCCTAGAAGCATGTAGCTTATCCTCCTTCAAGTTTCAACTTTAATGCTTTATAGGTGGAACTTATGGTTCAGTTAGTGGTGAGATAAATTCATCCATATTTATGACAAGCTAACTACAGACATGGATTGTAAGCAAAGAGCTGGATATTTTTCAAGTATAGAAAGAAGCAAGAATTAATTTGTCTTGCATAAAGGTTCCAAATATGTTAAACAAAGGAATACAAACTTACTCCCCCTAAATGATTTATAAGATAAACTAAGATGACTCTAAATTGACAACATTTATAAGCATCCAACCTGATTCATGATAACGAGCTAGTATAGAGCTCGTAAATCTTATGGAAATGTTAGGAGCTTGTAAGCTAAGGAACATTAAACCTAATGATCTGAACTAGAGTAGAAAGTTGCTATTTGCATGTTAAGCATGTGTCCTTTTCTGATCTAATCCACTTGTTTAAGTAGAAAGGTTATCTTGCCCTATTTCTTTTAATGTTAATGCAATTGTAATATCTACATACTATAAGGAGGTGTGGCAAGGTGGCTTCGCAATTCTAATTTGTCACCCATCTTAATGGAAAATTTTTTAACTTTTCCAAAAAAAAAAATAGAAGACTTATTGAGTTAAGAATTACTTAGTTTAGGCCTTATCAATTTATTGGAGATCTGAAGAGTTTAGCATCATCAAAATAATACTAGATTAACTCCTTAATAAGATGTAAGGTGATGACTTTAAAGGAAGGAGCTTGTTTGTTTGTGCTTTTATTTCCTAAGGTTCTTTTCTTTCCAGACCTTATACACTAAGGTGCAAAATGATATCTTTAACAAGAGGTAATTTTGTTATAGTTAGATTAATAGGGAACAATTATAGGAAAATTTTTAACTTTAAAAGAATAATGCATGATATAATTTATTATACGTTTGCTTATTATTGTGATTTGATTTGTTTAATCAAATAGTAAAAAGCATTGATGATTAAGTTAAGCAATTTGCTTCATTAATTTTAAAAATGATTCTTAATTTACACTATAATACTTTTACAATTTGGACTTATAATTGAGTTAGCAGTGAATTTTTTTAAATAATTTTTAACATCCCATTGAATTAAAAATAAAAAAGATGTTTGAAACAGTGAGCATTAAACAACTTTAATCAACTGACTTCAAACCAAGTAAAAATGTTGAAAGAGTGGTGTCAGTTTCCATTTGAAACAGTGACCTAATTGAGTAATCAAGAGTATTTATGATAATGTGTTTACTATTGTGTCAAAAGGTTATGTGACTTTTCAAGCAAGATTTTAAATGCTTTTGTGTTATTTTAATGTTAATTTTTTGCTTTTTTTTAATAAGGGTTATGAAAATATTTGAAAGTTAAAACATCTTTCTCATGTATGCTCTCTTGATGTATTAGGTTGAATTTTGTGGATTGAGTTAACACTTGAAGGAATGTAGAGTTGAATTGAGTTGATTTATGACTTAATGTAAGTAACTAAATGCCTAAAAAATTTATTATTTATAATTGAATAAGTAATGAAGAGTCTTGAATGGTGTAATTGATTTGATAAATGCTTTCTAGTAGTTTCCACCTATTTAAGTTCAGAGTACTAAAATTGATTTTTTAAGGACAAACAAATGCTTAAGTATGAAAAAATTGATAAGTGCTAAATAGATTATGTTCTTAGTATGATTTTAAAAGAATAATTCTTATGATTGGATAATTTCATATTATTTGATACTCAATAAGGCTTACATTTTTTCTTTAAGCATTATTTTAGGTCACCAATGAATAAAGAATGAATTTAGCCAACTTTGAGCCAATTTTGAGAAGTTTTGGCATCATTTTAGAGGAATGGATCAAATATCAACCTATATTCTTATAATACAGGACAAACATGGACCTATATTCCACCTATATAGGCTACTAATACATTCTATTTCTTCAAGAATCTAGCATAAGAACAACACAAACTAAACATAGACTTATGTTCTCAAGATAAACCCTATGTATGATTTTGGATTTAATAACCATTTTCTAAGCCAACACAAGTGTAACACAGACCTATGTTAGTCCGATGTTGATAATAACTTTTACAAAAATTTTAAGATTTTATATTTAAAAAGATAGTAAGGGCTAAAGGACTAAAAAGTAGTCATAATGAGTCATAACGAGGGATTAAAAAAGGAGTAATTTTGGAGGAAAAGAAGGGGATTCCATCAAAATTCAACTAAAAAACATTAAGATTTCAAGGTCCATAAGAATGATTTATTTTTTCTCGTTTTTCTTGAATATTTTATGTCTTATTATTAATGTTATGAACTAAATTATGATAGATCTAAACGAAATGAACCCTAAAGCTCTTTTTTTATTAATTCTTTGATTTACTAAAAGAACGACATTCTAATAAGTTTCTTATGAATAATTCATGATTGTTACTTATAATTGAATTTAAATTTGCAAGTATTTTGATTCAAATTTAGATTTCATAAATAGGAATTGATAATTCTTATGTATAAATAGATCATGGTATGAATAATAAGAGTTATATAGAATTCTAGAGAAAAGACCATATTAATAGATTAGGTTAAATTTAAATTTATCATATCAATCATTAGAATAAGTTAATGCTTTCTTAAAGGATTTGATTAGAAAGAGATTTCAATCAATCAATGACAGCATGTCATAACGCTAGTCAAAATAAATTATACCTAATACTGTAGCAGTGGTGAATCTAGGTCGATTTCACAGAGAGTGTGTGTAAAGTTTATGAAATAAAATTAATCGGTGTTTAGGTTTAGGGGGAGGTTTTGGTTTCTTTAAAAATAAGAAAACAAAATAAAGCTAAACTAGCTAACAAAAGCAATGTAAAGAAATATGTAAAAACTGGTAAAAGTGGGGAATTCGGTAAAGACTTAGTTCTTTGATTCAATCTCGGCCTATACCCTAATTAAACATATTTCAATGATTTATCATTCTCAAACCTCTCATAGTAACTATTAATCGTAGGTTAATAATTAACCTGAGTCTTTCCTTGGGTAGTGTTTAATCAAAATACGATCATTAATTAAACCTAACCACCAAATATCCTAGGATATGATCTCTAGATTCAATTAAGTAGTATTATTAACTTAGGTTATGTTATCCCTAATGAATACGAATCATTAGTCGCTACAAATAAATTTCAATATAATAATTACGAATTACAATGAATATTTTAGTAATGGGTTTATAATAAAATGACCAAGGAACACATTCAAATCATCTTTTCAAAATGCCTAATGGGTTCATATAGAAATAATTGAACAATAACGAGAATACGATTATCCATATACAAAAGCCAAATCAATTAATATCAGATAACGTAATCAATTTCTAAAGAGAGAAAGAAACAACAAAAACAATGAAATACACTTAACTCAGGTTGTCGGCATCGATATCAGCTCCGAACTAGCATCAAGACGCCTAGCCCTCTATGGGTCTCTACCGATTGAGAGCTTTACCCCTCATCTTCATTAAAATCAAAAGCTACCAAAAATAATTGCTTCAATCATAAGAAATTGTCCCAAACGAAGACCCCCTGTAAACTTTCACTAGCGCCTCCCTCTTTTGTCTTCTTTTTTTCATCCCTCTGCTACTGCTTTATTTTTATTCAAAACCAACACATCTATAACCACCCCTAAACCCTTGTTTCTCATGTCTCTTATATTCCTTGCTTCTGCACTGCGTTTTATTTTGCTTCTTTTCCACTAGTGCATAGTCGTTCCTTCCCAACTACTACCAACATCGGCGTGTTATTTGCTGACCAACGACTGCATTTCTCCTACCCAATAACAACATCTTGCTCCTTGCTTCCCAACGTACGTGAGCTACGTTTTGTCTTGGCTTGCATTCCGTTCTAGCTATTTCTGTGCCTTCTGATCGACCTAAACAACATATACGGATCCCCTCCACCCCTTTTTTCATTACTAATGGAATATCCTTCACTACTTTACTAAAAATGGAATGAAATGATCATTTTTTGTTCGTCAGTTGTGCGTTGTTTTACTTGCTTCTTGTTGTGTGTCTTTTTCATGCTTCTACTCCTTTTTCACGTCATTTTGCTTCTCTTCCAGTTGTTGGCTTATGCACTACTGTATTCGTCATCTGCTGCATGAAACACTCACATGTTTCTTTCTTTCCACATGTTGCATGCTACATGATTTGGCTTCAATTGTTGCTGCCACAGTCGTCCATCATCCTGCCATTACTCATTTAAATTCATGTTAAAAATGCATAGCATGCACATATTTTCTACTTCTCTATTTTTCTAGCTACATGCCATGAACAACTTTAATTCTTCTTTTTTATGTTTTCATTTTTCTTGTCTTCTCTTGCTATAATTTTCTTCTTCTTACTCCATGAAGACAAGTGAATATTAATCTTCCAAAAATGGCCCAAATATCGTGCTTTCGACTCATTTTAATTTTTTTGCTTCTAAATTGTGCTAAAAATCACATATAAGTTAAAGTAAGTATCTTGAGCAATTTCATGTCATTAATCGGTAAGTGCTATGGAGTAATTTCATAATGAATTAAGCACTTATCAATTTCCCCCATACTTAGTTTTTGGTCGTCCTTAAACAAAAACATCAAAATTAAGCTTATAGACTTGAAACATTTACTCAATTCCCAAATTTTCCAAGACTATATAATCATAAACAAAGGTTAATGACTTTCAAAAATTATAGCAAGAAATCAGCATTCCAAGCTTTCACTTATGATCAATCAACACTCAATACCTTTAAAAAACTGAGCAACCTAATGGTAAACTCGGAAAATGTGTTTAACTAAAATATATCCATAGGTACACTCAACAGCAATATTCATGATCATGTCATTCCACAGCTTTACATATCATTTCATTTCTCCAACACTAAGGTTCACATGCAAAATCATGGATTAAAGAACTTTTCAAGGTTTTAATGTGGGCAAAGGTAAGGTGAGATGTATTTGGGTCAAGTAGCATGAAAGTCATTGAAGCTAGTGAAATATAGCAACACTCAATGTGACATCAAGTGCACAAGTTAACATTGATACAAAACTGAGTACCGTCAGCTATGACGAATGCAACAACTATATTTCACAACTCAATTCAAGCTCTCATGCCATAAATTACATGAAGCATAATCGACTATAAGGAATCACTCATACAATTGATGATAATAGATTGAACCACAAATAGTGAACCTTCCAAACCAACATCTACCTCATATCCAACATACTCAAATAACCCATTCAATACGACTTTAGGAGGAAAGACTAATCATAAACAACTTTTCAACATATATGCACTTCCTCCTTGATTGTTGGAACCCGATCTCGAAACCGAACCCCAACTGAAAAACGGAAAACGAATAGCGAAACAAAGAAAGCGAAGGATCGCGAATCGGAATACAAATCAAAGCGAATCAGAAAACGAATGTCCGACATCCGGTAACGAAGATTGATCGAAAAACTATGCGAGACGCGTTGGAAACCTTAAGACTAAGCCGAAAATCCCGATATAATTTTTTTTCCTTTCTTATTCAATCAAAGCCATAAATTTCCTTATTCGGAAATTTTATCCTCATTCAATCTTATATAAAGCACTTAATTTCCCAAACGGAAAATCATTCTCAATCAACACTTATTTCTTCGAATTCTATCGCATCTC